>JANHGL010019671.1:16660-42517 GCA_024611195.1 Ceyx melanurus
GCAGCTTTCCCCGGCTGGGGTAGGGCAGCTTTCCCCGGCTGGGGTAGGGCAGCTTTCCCCGGCTGGGGTAGGGCAGCTTTCCTCCGTAACGCGGTGCCGCGTCACTCCCGCGTGATAGCGATGTCACTCTGTGGCCGGCTCTTCTGCGTGACGTTCTCTTGCTGTTCTGTGTGTGCATCGCTTTAGGGAGAGGTTGGGAAAACATTACAAAGCAGAAGTTGGGGTGTTGCTGGTCGTGTACAGGAGTAGCTGGCAAAGCAGAGCAGCAGCGTGGAGTAGGGCCTGGCTTTACCACGCTGGTTTTTTTTTTTTTCTTCTAACAAAACTCTTCGCCAAACCACTGCTCTAGCAGAGGATTTGGCCAACTATTCCTTTACTGTTGTCTGAAGCCGTAGGTGGCCCATAAATGGGTATTGGAATGATGTTTACCAGGTGGTTCTCGGCCTTCCTGGAGGGATCTAGCTCTGTGTTTTTGAGCAGTGCTTGATATGCATTGATGGCCTGTCAGCCTGAAGATAAGAAGTGAGTTGTCAGTGGGTTGGTTTTGGGTGTTCTGATGAGCTTGTTGTACAGCAGTCATTAAAAGGGGCCTTTTCGGGGAAGGCTATCTAGATTTCTGTGTTGACATTGCCTGGTGTGTGCCAGGTTCCAGGACAGCAAGGTTTGAAGCAGGAGGTGTGGCTCTGTCTGTGGCATCCAGAGTCACTCACACAACTGTTGGCCAAGTAGCAAGAATTCATTTACTGTAATTACTGGATACAGTTTTTATTTCATATCACTACTGTAGTCAGCATTTCAAGCCTCTTTTCAGAGTTAAAAACTGTGCTGCAGCAGGTCTCTCACTTGCCCTGTGTTTAAGCAGTGGTGGGAACGGAGCAAGCTCACAAGTGCTTGCTGGGTGTGCAGGCAGCAGCAGGGTGGCAGAGGCCTTGCTTGCTGCCCCCAAGATGTCTTCTGGAGGACCTCAAAAGAGTGTGACTTCAGGCTCAACTAAGTTAGTTTCTAAGTCAAATTTTATTGCAATGGATTTAATAAGTCTGAGTTTCTTGTGCAGTCTTTGGACTAGTTTGGTAACAAGCTTAAAAGCAGAACTACAATACCTCTTTCTCCATCCTGCAGTTTCTGTGTCCCATGTCATCTTCAGATTCAGTTTAACTTCTCCAAAACTACTCTTTCTGTTGCTGGTTGTTCTGGACTTTATCTTTCTCTGCTGTAGGCTCATCTCTCTCCATTCCTTTCTGTGCCTGCTGCCCGTCAGTGTGCTCTTGAGTGGTTTGGGTAGTGGAGAGATTAAATTTCTTCAGAGGTGGAGGAAGGAGAAAAACCTGCTTATTCACTAGTGGGATTCTGGGTCAGGCTAATTGAGGTCTCAAAGGAGGACAGGATGCTGACAAGTAATTAAAGAGCTGTGTAAAGAAGAAGGGCTAGGGATAGTTTTCTGGTGAAAAACAATCCCTCTTTTTTTTCCAGGGGACTTCTGAAACTAAGAGACTGACTTATTATTGGACTGCTAAGAAAGATAGCTGTTTGTCTGCTGCCTTGCTGGGAAGCAAGTTCCCCTCAAGACAACTAAGAGACCGTGCACTTAGACAGAGTTCAAGATGTCAGTCATCAGTTGGGCTGTACCAAATTGCATTTTTTTTTATTACATGCAGTTGCTTGAATTTTTCCCTCTTGGACTTCAGGCTGATTTATAATCCATAAATTTATGTAATTTTGATGCAGAGTCACTTAGATCTATGATTTAAGTTAAAATAAAAATGTTAGATGAATGTGATATTTTGTCTTTTTAATGGAAACACTTAGATATAACTGAAAAGTTTTAAGTAAAACAGAATAAAAGCTAAATGACTAGAGATTAATTACACTTTTTTTTCTGAAAAGCTGGATCAACTTTTAAAAATTACAGTGTGGGGAATCAATAAGCGTTCTTAGTTTTTCAAGATACAAGCATTTTACTGTGGAGATTTCTGCATATCCCAGTGTAAGGACAGAGAAGGGTGCTGTGGGTGGTGCCTACGTGTGCTGATGTTCATGGGAGCTACTCTGGGCAAGCCAGCAGAGAAACAGCTGTTTCTGCACCAGTGGGGCAGGGAGTTTACTGAAAGGTTAAAGCCACCTTGGGAAACCTGGAGTGGTATTTTTATTTCCTCTGAGGAGAGATGGGCGTCTGGCACAGTCGGGGTGACAAAAGGAAATGTTCTCTGCTTGCCAGCACACTGGCTGATTGTTCGGCTGCCAGGCAAGTGGGGTTTCTGAAGGCTCATTGGCTCATTCCTGCACCACTTCTGGAGTCTGATACAAGCACAGAAACTTATAGGCCTTCTGGTTCCCATGCCTCCCCCAGCTGAGCAAGTTTTTAGTAATATCTGAACTTGTTATACATGTCTGTTTTTCATAATCTGCATTCAGGATTTCCAGGCTGTATAACCAGACAACTTCTGTGAAATCCTGAAATTAAAATCACTGGTATAGATTTTCATAGTCTGTGTTGTTTCTTGGCATAGAAGGCTTTCAACTTTTTAGTAAAAGTTCCTTTTTTTCAGTCTTTTTGGTCTTTTCTGGCTGCACAGACGTGGCAAGGATCACACCTTCTGAAGGAACTCCAATCATTTTAATAAGCAGTAATTTTTTAAATGTCTTTTGATTTGCTCTCATTTTACCAGTTCATTTTCATTAGTCCACAATATCAAAATAGCCCTTGGGGGAGGGAGAGAGCAGTAGTCTCCAAGTGTTAGGCTGGTGTGAAGGCACCTGCACCACTTCTAGAGCATGTGACGGAGACTAGCAGTTAGGGCACATCATTTTTTTTTCATCCATGGGATAAAAAACTGGTGAGGAGATCAATCATCTTTCGAAGGGTTTCTCAAAAATATGCTAGTTAATTCCCTCTTCTGGGAAGACATTGTGTTGTGCTTGTGTTTTGTTTTGTCTTCTCTTGCAAATGTTCAGCCTGTTATTTTGAAAACAGTGTGAGTTCTGTTGGTTATCTTCCCCCCATTAAGAGGCTCTGCATCATTTTCACTCTATCTCATGAGCAGTGGACTTGACTTCTCTCCAAAGTTAATGGAAGTAGCAGCAGTCAGCCAATGAACACCAGTCAGCCAGTATCTTACTGGATTTTAAATCTGTCCTGGAGATAAATTTTGCTTTAACCAAAGAAGTGTGCAGCTGGTGAGCCCGGTGGTCTGGAAGCACTGTGCTGCTGCTGCATCCTTTTATTCTGCCCCAGTTTGTCAAGCTGGTGTTGTTTCATCAGGGCTGGAATATTTTATCAGGCACTCAGACTTCATGGAACAACCCAAACTGTTTGATCTTGCACAGGGTTATGGAGTGCTGGTGCTCAGGGTTCAGTTTCAGGGCAGATCAAGCTGATCTTTATCACTGAGGCTCCAGTTTCACTCCTTTCTTCCTGGCTGTTGCCTGGTCGCACAAAGCCAAGATGCCCGAGGAGTAGCACACAGAGCAGCAAGGGGTTGATGCCTTAAAATCAGACTAACATGGGGATAACGATTTCAGAATCCCCAAAGCTCAGTTTGTCTCAATGTAGAGATTACAGTGAGGAGAGAAACCTGATGTTGTCCTAGGGTGTTACTTCTGTAAGTAGTCCATTCTAGAGTTTAGATCTAGGCAGTTCCTGCTCATCACTAGTTTTTTTACCTTGTTCTTAATGAAAACTAGGTCCACAGAGACACCAGAACGGGTGAAAAGCTACTATCATGCCAATATGCAGTGAATAAATTCAGACTTTAGCAGGAGACTGACATCGCATCGATTTTCTATCAACGCTGATTTACCTTGTATTTTTTTCTTCCCTGATGTCAAAGTTTCGCTTTTACTGTAAATAAATAACACTGGGTAGTTGGTTGTTTTTATTTTTATTTCCAGTGCTGGTGACCAAGTACACAAAATGGATGCAAAACCACTGCTAGAGTCCTGCTGTATAATTCAGTTTGCCTGGTAATAGAACACTCCTGTTCTCCCCTGCACCAAAATCAACCAAACAAGAAAGTTGGGTGTAGGTCATGACTTTAGGCCCACCTCAGGCTCGCAGCAGATCTCAATTCTGCCTCAGGTACATCAGTTCACCTGGCTGAACTGATGGAAAATCCACTGTTTACCATCCCCCTGCCTTTTTTTAATGTCATATCAATCTGCCGATCTGATTTGCCTGTGGCTGGCACCTGAGAGGAGACAGAACTGCCCTTTTCAGTAGCAGCCCAGTTAACCTGGCTGAAACCTACAACCAGTGCCTGGTGGTGTGGCTTGGGAACCAGCACATTATCCCCTCCTGTTTCTCTTGTGCTGGTGTTAGCATTTTTGACAGTGCATGAATTGGATTAGTTCTCTGACCCAGCCAAACCCTGACAAAAAAGAAAGCAAGTTACTTTCCCCACTTGACAGCACTAATGTTGGAGCTGGCAGCAGAGCAAGTGAGGAAATGTTGCTTAATCCTGCCTCTGCTGGCAACAGTCTTCTGCTTGGTCAGTTTAGAGGCAATAACTGATAAAATCTGAGGGTGAGGGGCCATCTCCCAGCAAGGGGCCAGCTGATGACTTAAAAGGTGGAAATGTGCCTGAGTGGAGGGGATTCTTTTGTGTAGAAGTCTGAGTGGTTCAAAATGTTGTAGCAGTCTGGAACTCAAGGAAGAGCAAGTGGCAACTTCAGCCCTGGAGATGGGCAAAGTCTCAGATGAGCTGTGTCCAGGGCCTTAGACAGTAACACATTGCTTGTGAATGGATTTTTAAGGTCCTTGACATTTGGCAAGTGAAAC
Organism: Ceyx melanurus; assembly: GCA_024611195.1. Classification (NCBI taxonomy): domain Eukaryota; kingdom Metazoa; phylum Chordata; class Aves; order Coraciiformes; family Alcedinidae; genus Ceyx; species Ceyx melanurus. The sequence goes on from JANHGL010019671.1 coordinate 21,435, forward strand.
TGATCTTTACTCCAGAATGAAATAACACAAACCTGTTTTTGTTTCCGTGAATCATAAGATGCTGATGTAGGCAAAGCAGGATTCCTAGATCAAACACTAGCCAGCCCTTCTTGTGGTACTTCAGTTTGTGTTTTCAGTCATAGTCTACTGTAAAATATTTCTTTGAGTTCCAGGGGCTTAACTGTAAACCATGGCTTCTGTGCCAGAGCACTGACAGCAGTGCTTGCCTGAGGCCTTCATCTCCCTAGGGATTAATGAACATTAGCCAGCTGGCTTGGAGAAGTGTGATAACTACTTTTTTTTTTTTTTTTTTTAATAGATGTTTAAAAAGAGGGGGAAACAGTTTGTGGTGATATCCTACTAGTGTTTAACAGAGGCTTCTGGAGACATTGCAGTAGCATAGAGAACAGTTTGGGAGGAATGGTGGGATTCACAAACACCTTTATAAAATGGTGTTAAAAAGTGTCATAAATAATAAAAACAATCTAGTGTTTCTGTCTGATGTGTTTTGGCAATTGTGTTTTATGCAATACATCCTTCCTCTATTCTTATTCTCTATCATACATTCTCAGAAGGGAAACCTGCTATGTTTGCAGTCACTGACTTTGTTTTTAGTACTTTTTTTTTCTCTCCAGATGTATTAGATGTTGTATTCTAGGTATCTCATTAAACTCCAGGCCTAGTTACTGGAACCTGCTTAAGGCCTCCTAGTGCTAGTTCAAAACTGTAATTTGCAGGCAATACAAACAGTTAATTTCATTTAACCCTCTTAAACTTGTGCAGAAAACTGCCAGGTTTTTTCTCACTGGCAGAATTTATCTGTGTTGTGATGATGTTGGGCTTTGCACTTGTGTCATCCAGGCCTGTGTCAAGCCTTTCTTGCTGCTTCTGACTGGGTTCTGGTAAGAACTGGGTGCTTGTACTTGCACATCATCAGGGCCATGCAGCAGGATGCTGGAAGGCTGGGGCTGGCCCTGGCTGTGCTTCGTTGCTGAGTGGGGAATTAACTTCACAGGGAGAAGGGAGAGACGGTGTTACATCAAGAGCAGTCTGCAGCCAAAGCTGGAAAATGCACGATCAATTACCCAGACAGCCACATGTTTCATTCCCCAGGAAGAGGTCTCCAAATGGGCCACTTAAGGGTCGTATCTTCTCTGTTTTGTGACTTAATCACAAAAATATTGTTAAACATAGGCATTTTGATTGTTTGGGTTCCTTCCCTGTGAAAGACATTTTGAGATATTAAGAAGAGTTACTTCTGTTCTTGTAAAGCCGAACCTCTCTACCTGGTGCATTTCTGGCAGGAATTCAGAAGAGTAGTACAGCTTGTCACTGAAATTCTCTTTAAAAAGGTATCCAGTAATCGAAAAATAAAGAAGAAAAGCCATTGAGAGAGAGAGAGAGGCTGTGAGAATCCCAAGGAGTCCTTAAGTTACTTAAGTAACGTACCTTTCCTAAAAATTTAAACTTTTGTTGAATTCTGAATAATCATCTCTTTGCATATACATATAAAATTGTGATGTGAACTGAGGTATGCATTTTTACAGTGAAGTGATGGGACTGTTTAAAAGGGTAAGGAGGGATAATTTACCCCATCTGCCTTAGAGAATACCTGGTTTTATCTGGGAAGAAGAAACAAGTTTTGGGTAAATCAGTTTTGGAGATGCCTTGCAATGCCCTGCCATGATGTGCAGGACTGGAAGAAGGGAAATTGTGAAAACTGGGAAATACCATATATGCTTTTTTTTTTCTTTTCCCCTCAGGGTGGATCAGATTTAATGTAAAGGTTGGAAGCACTAGGCCTGGATGATCTTGGCTGATCTGATGTTTCTCAGTCTCATTCCAGCTCTTGGGTGGAACAAACCCATTTGCCTAGCTGTCTGGAATTAGCATCTCTCTTTCCTGGTTTTCTCATTTGGTCTTCAAATCACACTGTAGTTGACTTTTTTTATTTTTGTTTTGTTTTGGTATTTTTTTTCAATTTGTTTTGATCTGCCTTTTTTTTGTTGTTGTTTGTTTGTTGCTTTTTGTTTGTTGACAAAACTGCCCTGGCCTCAGCTAGAGATTATTTTACAGAGAGAGGATTATCGAGAATTATTTCCTTGAAGTTTATGGGACGGAGGAATTAGCTTCCAGGGCTGAAGGTTTTCTTGCTTTCATCCACCTCTGTTGCCTTTGGAACAAGGTCACCTTCTGACCTTTGGAAACATGCTTTCTGTAACTCATAAGAAAATGACTGCTTGTAAGTAATCCCTAAGTAGGGAGTGTGTCAATCAATGTGTTACACTTGCAGTACAGGCGCTGTGCTCCTCTGCTGTGGGATGTGGAGAGCAGAGGCTGAGTTGCTGCTGTCAGTGGTGAGCTCCAGTGCTGTGGCCGGTGATGCTGTGAAAGTGGTGGTGGTTGTTTTGTTTGGGTGTCGTGTGGGTCAAAGCTCGAGTCCTGTTGTACAGAATGCTTTATTATTTCCCTCCCCCCTGCTTGGTCTATTTATAGATTTTTGGACTGGGACTGCTTAGCGTAATCTCTTGCACAATAGACTAAATGTTCCAGCACTAATTTGCTCAAGAGGAATCTTGTGTTTTAAATACAAATAGGTCATAAATCTGGTATTTTCTGCTTGCATTTGGATGCTTTGTTGGAGCAGTTTTAATCAGTCACTTCATCTCTGAGCTGAGGATGGTTGACTTCCTTGAAGGGTAGGATTTGGGAATGACATTTGATGTTTAGTAGATAGATAAGTGGAGGATCAAAACTGACCTCTGCGCGTGATTCTCTGCTAAAAGTGCAGCATCTGAAAGAAAGGCACTGGCAAGTTGCTCTCTGGGAGACATTAGGCCCTGGCATTCGGGCAAAATGTGTGATAATGACTTCAGACATTCAGCATAAAGTGACTTTCATACGTGTATGTATCTTCTAGACATCATAGATCTCAGGGGAAGGAAATCATGCTGCTTTGCACTGTATTAGCCTTGGACGTGATGTGAATTTACTCTTAACTATGCTTTGGTACCTCTGTCTGCCAACCACTTTCACACCATGATGCTTAAAATCACACCTGCCTTCTCAAACATCAGACATTTTGTGCCGTGCCATCAACTTGGCTCAGTGTAGCTCTGTATTTAGTGGAATACCAGTCAGGAATATGCTTATATATCAGTTTAGCAGCCAAGCTTCCTTTCTACCTCCTCAATCCCTTGTGCAAGGCTTATGTGTCAAGAGGCTTTATGCTTATTTTCATGCAGAGAAACTTCACTAATGTGTGGGATGTGAGCAAGACGCTGCTGGAGCACAGGGGAGGTCAGAACTGGAAAGTGAAAATGCTCAGGCAGAAGCTTGCAGGACAAAGGTGCTCTCTAGCTGTTAGAGTTATGTGAGTTTGGAAACACCCTGAGGAGTCCTGACCTCTAGGACCCTGAATAAATAATGAAGAGTCACTGGCTTCTGTCTTACAAGACTTACCTGGTCTGGGAGGAGCATTCCCTGCTATATGCTGGGATCTGTGGTGGTAAGATACTATACTGCCTGGGTGCTTCTGTACTTTGCTTGGTCTGGACCACCAGGCACACTCCTCAGCTGGTTCATGGCTTCTGGAGCAAATCCCTGCAGAGAGAGGCTTAGTCAAGACTGAATTCCATTGTGTTAAGTTTGTTAAGGCTGTAGTGGGATTTGTATATACATTTTTACCTGCTCATAGCATTGGAGGATATTTTGTGAATTTCTTTAAATTAGCCTGTAGTTTCTTAGGAGTTTTTTGAGGTACTCTAGGCAGTTTGCTAGTTACCAGTAGAACAAGAGATGAGCAGTTGCTGCCTAAGATTAAGCTACTCTACAGCAGGCAAGGCAACCAATTACATCTACCTGGGGCCTCCTGTTTATCCCATTTCAAGGACAGTGAGGATGTTGTTCATGATTGAATTTGCTGCCAATGTAAGCGCCAGAAAAATGGAATAGTATTTTCAGAAGCAGCAAAAATAACAGTGTTTCTTTCAGTTGAGCAAATTATAAATGGATGCACAATGTGATGTGCAAGGCAGCAGACACCCAGTATTAAGTTGGTGATCTCGATCATCTCTAGTGTCTGGACTTTCTGCTAGAGGGGCCAGGAGGCCCGCATTTGAGAAGCTCCTCTGCAGCTGTATTTATTTTGATGTGGCTGACACTGGTCTTATGTTCTTTCTGAGGCTGCTGTGGAATGTTTTCATCCCATCTTACTAGAGTTGGTGTCCTTTTGCAGTGGTCACTCTGTTGCTGCCGCCATTTCCCCTCTCATTTGCCAAAGAAAATGTAAGATTTTGATGTGAGTTTTAAGATATCTTTTTTTCCTTGCTCATTTGGAATAATCAGAGCTATTAACCCATGTGTCTTCCTCTGGATCTACTACTGTCTATTTTTCTCCTAACGGTATTTAAAAGTTAAATTCGAGAGAATTGCTCTATGCATAAATATTCCATTAACATCCTTTGTTCTCCCAAGTGTATGAGCAGTACTTATTTGCAGGACGGCTGGTGATTTCTTAACAAAATCACTAGCAAGTGATTAATAGTCAATTTTTCCTCTCTGAATGCAGTACTAGGTAGTAAAATTGTATTTTCGTTATCCTATCCACTTCTCATCACAGTGAACACTTTCCTTACTTCACTAACAAATTTTTCTGTAAATATTGCAGGGAAAAAAATAAATCTGAAGACTTACACGAGCCCTGTAAATAATTTGCTTATAAAAAGTGAAATACTTAAATACATACAATTAAATCCTTACAGATGGCATTTCTTGTGAACAAAGTGAAATTATTTGGGTGAGCAGTCATGCTTTCAGACTGTGAATGCTGACAGGGGAGGATAGTCTGGCTGAATGACTCGACTCCCTTCCCTTCTGAACGTTCATTAGTCAGAAGGAGCAGTGGCTGGGAACCGTGTCAGGAGTTTGTGCTTATCAGGGCTGTTGGAGAGCTGGGTGCTGCCGTGGGAGGCATAATAACCAAACTCTTGGCTTCTTGTTTTTCACTGGGCTCAAATGGAGGTGTAGCAACTTCTGCTGGGATGTCTTAAGAGGGGGCTATAGCAGAAATTCAGGTCAAGAGGAAATAAAAAATAGTGTAGCAGCTGAAGTCTAGAAATAAATAAAACCATCAACAAACACACACCCCTCCAAAACAAACAAAAACCAGAGGAAGGAATAGCTTTTTATGCATTAAAAAAAAAAAAAAAAAAAAAAAGGAGTCCTTAAAATTCTGTGAAATGTTCTTCAGATGTACTTTTCTACATGGTTTTACATTGAGGAAATTGAAGCAACCAGTCCAGGTACACCTGCTTTTGACTAAGCTGCTGTTTTCCTGGCCTGACCCTCCTCTCTGGAAGCTGATGTTTTCTTTTGAAGAATTTCTGTGTAAGAATGAACTTTTAGAGATTAGAAGCTGATGCTTATTAACACCAAGACATTTTATATTGTGTTGCCAATGGAAAAGAGTTTATAGACTATTTATCTCCATTTTAACTGGTCAGAGCACTGTGCTGAAATTTTTATGAATAAAAATTGACTCTAATGTCCCAGTTGTAGCAGATAATAAAGGCAATGAATATATTAAAATGTCATCTGGAGAAGATAATTCTGAGCTCACCATTTCCTGATGGATGGCAGGAGTCACCCAGTTAGTTAAAAATGTATTACCTTTAATTTAATTGCAATAATATATATATAAAACTGCTTTTCCCCTAGCACATACTTCTTCATGTATTTTGCTGAAAACCTTGCTAAAATTGGAATAAAGTTTTGCTATCTGCAGGTTTGGTTTGATTTTGGTTGGTTTGTGGTTTTTTTTTTTTGGATTGTTTTTTGTTTTTTGAGGCTATTTTAAGTGCATGAAGCTGATAATGCACATTCTACTTACAAACTAAACCACATGCTGTGCTTGTGAAGGATGAGGTTGTGGGTTGTAAAGGTTGTCTATAATACTGGGTGTTTATTGGCAGGTTCTTGCTGTCATCTTGAGAACAACAGCCTCCCAACTAAGTTCCCCTATGATGATCAACTATTTTTTTTTGTTACTGTGTCTACACTGATTAAGTGGAGATTTTATTAAATGTAAAATAATAATGGTATTTTAATAGTGGATTCTAAGCCTACCCACATTTTTTCTCTTCTTGCATCAATCTAATCTGTGGCTGTGTAGCAGGTCAGGAGGATAATCTGTCAATTTATTGTAAGATGTTTCAGCAAATCCTGTCTTTTCCTCATCTGCAACATGTGGGAGACTTGAGCTAGATAAAAAGCGAGGAGGAAAAAAAAAAAGGCAAGGAGTGGAGGGAAGGAAAAAATCCCCTTCTAAACAAGACAGTAATTTGACCTGGTTCTGTTGGTTTTATATGTAAAATGGGCGTTTCAGGAGTAAATTCACCCCTAGGCAAAGGCAGGAGTTCAGGGGGAGAAACTTGCAACATTGCTGAGCAGCTTCATCAGAACATCGCTTCTTGCCAAGGGAGGGCCTGTGGGACAGCCAGCTCTGAGCAGGGACATTGCCCTCCATTCCTCCCTGCCTGCTGCTGGCCTTTGTCACCAGTCCCCTGCCAAGGAGCTGGGGAGCTTTTTCTGCAGAGTGGTTTCCTTCAGCCCTATGTGGGAGAAGGTGCCTCGGCAAGTGATGCTCCTTGCTCTGTATTGGCTGCCTCTGACACTAGTACCCTGCAGAGATCATAGGTGCTTTATTTTCTATCAAGACAGGTATTTCCATGATAACTGCAAATCTACCACCCAGGAAGAGCAGGCAAATCACTTGTTTCCAGCCTCAAATTATCAGGCACTCTGCAGAAGCTCATGTGAGTCTTGTCCAGCAATTTTTATAATCTCCTGTAACTTTTTACTCTAAGATAAAGCAGTTGTCTGCTGGTGGAAAGCATATCCAGCTGTTGCTAGAAAAATGTGCTGGTGATCTCTCTAGCAACAGATTCTGGGTCAAGAGCGAACTCTGGCTAGGCTGGAAAAAGAATGCTTTTAAAGCTAATATATAGTTACAGGTCCTGCTGAAGCAGCTCCACAGCAATTAAAGCTGGGTATTAAATTATGCTGCCTGCCTGTGTAATTACTCTTCTGGAAGCAGTAAAGGCTTAATTAGGGGTGTGGGTCCTGAGAACTGCCTCTTTCATGGCTGCCTAATGTGATAGCAGTCATCAGGAAGAGCAAAGATGGGCTGTGTGACACTTTAACTTCAAATGCACATCTATTTCTTGCATGTGTGAAATGTGGAGAGTGTATTTATAGCCTACTGGCTCTGTTTCATATTTATTTAAAGTTCTGGGAACTGAACTTTATTGGTTTTAATTTTTGTTTTGTTTTGTTTCAGAAAAAAAGCCAATGTCATTCCTTTCAGGTTAAGTATTTATAGCTTTGACTTCAATGAAGACTTAATAAAAATGATATTACTCTGGCAGGACATAAGATTTCAGTGTGTATTTATGTAGATGGTAAAGACTTTTGCAGGAAAAAAAGTAGCATAAATGCTGATCTGTTTTTCAAAAATGGATGCCTAAATAGAAACAGGGATAAAGTAGCTGTAGATGTGAGTAGAATCACCCCTTGGATCTGTAGACTCTCCGAAGTATGCTTACTATGATAGCAACACAGGAAAACCCTGCAGCCCTATTATTTGTGCCAGCAAAGCCTGTTGCTGGCCCTGTATTTCAAGCAGGAGGTCGTGGCACTTCCCTTGTGCCTTTGCCTGGTGTGGTGACCCACTGGGCCTTTGTGCAGAGCTCAGCATGCCTCCCATTTTTGGTTCCAGATGGACCTTTACTCTAGAAATGCTTTGTGCTTCATGAGCTGTGGGTGTTGGTGTCATGTGCTCAGCCAAAAATACCTGATAACTGAGGAAATCTCTTTTGAGAGATGGAAAGGTGACTTCACTGCATTGGTCCAGTGAGGTTGCATCTGGAATACTGTGTCCAGTTCTGGGCTTCCCAGTTCAAGAGAGACTACTGGAGAGAGTCCAGAGAAGGCTCCAGTGATTATTAAGGGACTAGAAAAATCTCTTGAGGAAATGCTGAGAGCCCTGGGGCTGTTTAGCCTGGAGAAGAGATTGAGGAGGTGACACTGCAGCTGCACCAGGTGGGAGGTGGGTGGCATTGCCTGGGCCTTGTGGAGGGACCCCTGCTCAGTTCTGTGAGCTAGACGATTATGTACCATGCTTTGGTAGAAGCAGGAACCTTGATCTGTATATATGAGTGAGAAATTAATTAAGGAAAGGATTTAGAAAACAGAGGGAAGGTTGGGGAGCCGAGTTCTGGAGCCACTGAACTGTTGTGAGTGGGAATTGGAGGAACAGGGGTTACCCAAGAGGCCTGATAACTCTTGATCACCACTTCTGTAAAGATGCCTACAATGTTTGGTGTCCAAGCAGCTTGTTTTAAAATTACATAAGCATGAAATGTAGCTGAACTGGAGCTATTTTCAGAGAAAGCTCTACTGGGGAACTGCATGTAAATTGTAGTACTTTACTTGGGTTCATACAATGGTTATAAAATCTCTGGTTTTGCCAGTGATGCACAAAATTCTCCCTCAAGAATGTCCTTTTTCTGTCTGACACTTCCTCAGCATCTGTTGCTATATAAACACACAGCCTATTAACAGCTTTATCTTTGAGTAAGAAAATGTTATGTATCCTTAAACAAACTATTAGTGCAAAATTAAGCAGACGAAATTCACCAGTAATGTGTTGTTAATTAACACCATAATATTGTGTTATGCTTCATTCTGCAGAGCAAGTGCTGTCCTTGAAGACCATGTCCTGTTCCCACTCCTGTCAAAGGAGGGTGGATGTTGGACTGGCCCCCAAAATGGTGGGGAGACTTACTGATGGTTGGACTGCAGATCTGTGGAGGGGCTTGTTTGAGGTCTTTGGCTTCTGTGAGAGCAGGCGAGGTGACGTGCTTTTGTGGTTGCGATCGCTTCTATTAAATCAACCTGTGCTGCACAACCTCAGCTCTACCTCCACAAAGTACATGTTTATTCTGTTAATATATTAGTATAAGTTGAAAGTTACAGCATGTTCATAACCACTTGTAGAACTGAGAGGTATATGCTGGGATTTTGGATACCAGGATGTTATCTCGAAGGACTGTCAAGCTTCTCAAGATGGTATCGTGGGGTACCCGCAGGCTTAATCTGCTTTTAGGAGAGCAGCTGCTTTGCCTATGTTAGGGGAACACACTCATCACATCACAGTTATCATCCTTCTAGTAGGAGAGGTAAGGGGAGCTGCCTGTCTGCTGCTAGGGTTTCTTACTCCTTGTTTTCTATTCCTCTCCAAAAAAAAAAAATCTGCAAAGGTCTGAAATAATGTCTTTTAGAGATTTAAAGATTTAAAGTCTTTATCACCCTTCCTGGTGTGTGTGACCGAGCTGTTGGGAGGTCCAGGACACTGACTTTTAGCAGTGCTAATCCTGTGTCATGTAACTTCAGCTGCTGTGAGACTTTCAGAGATCAGAGCACTGAAGAAGCCAAGTGTGTGTGGCTGAGTTCAGAAACTGAGAGTAAGGCTGTTAGGACAGCAGCTCGTGTCCAAGCTGGGTTTCTAAAGTGTATTCTACGACCAAGAATGTCATGGGCTAGACAAGTCTGTTCACATCAGGAGGGGATGTAGAACTACCATGAGGGGGAAGCTATACTCGCATCTTACTCTCTGTAGTGAAGCTGTACTTGCATCTTGCTCTAGCTGACCAACAAACTCAGTGTTTGTTGGCCAGCTGGCAGTGGTGTTTGGTAGGTCTTGCCCACACTGGAGCTCATACCAAAACTTGGCCATGCAGAGGCAGGATTGTATGTAAATCCAGTTCATGTTCACTGCCAGCATTTTAGGAGTGGACATGCACCTCTTGTCTGTCTGGGTGTCTCAGGAAGAACTGGCTGTTAAATGTTGTCACCCTTTGGACGTGTACTTACTGGGTTGTGTGGAGCTGAGTGTTGCAGAAAGAGCTGAAGAAGCCTGGCTGTGCAGCGAGTTGGACCAGTCTTCCCACACTGTACCTGGTGAACTACAGGGTGTGGAGCTCTGTGTTGGTGCTGTTGTGGGTGGCCTTCTTTTGCAAGAGCAGACATTGTACAAGTGCTTAGGAGGAGCAAATTGCTCCAGCCAATTTAAGTGATAGCATATTTATCTTCTCAGGTCTGTCAATAGAGACTGTTCTGTGGACAGTACCTTATAGTAGGAGTAATAGGAAACACACACAAAGTTTATTTATATATAAATATTTCTGTATATATGCAAATAATGCCTATTTCATAGCATTAAATATCAAAGCTGAGGAAACATTTGTCTTGTTTTGTATTTGAATTGAGTTGCTTCTCCCAGCAGCTGCAGAGGAGTTCAGCTGTCTGGTAGGGGCCTGCAGCATCACCTCACCACACACTGTGCCATAACATGTTGGGGGTGATGTTGAACAAATGTTTTTAAGGGGCTCATTGCTTATTGAAGCCTGACATTTCTTGTAGTATAGTCTGTGATCTGTTAGGAGTGGCTGGACCACCCACTGATCCTTGAGTTGCTTCTTGGATTGTATCCTTCATGTCAGGTGATGGACAGTAGTCATCTGGCCACCTTTACACAGTTTTGTTGAAGGAGGCAAACAGAAGGGTTAGGCAACTTTGTTCATCTAGGAAGAAAAGTCGACAACAAAAAGTAGAATGTGCTAAATTATTGCTCTGCACCGAGCAGCACGTGGCACAAAATGTGAACAGTTGTTTTGGGCATAAATCTCACAAATCCTACTCTGTTCTTTGTTCAGCTGCTCTACAGGCCCTGAAGCGTAAGAAGAGGTATGAGAAGCAGCTTGCACAGATCGATGGCACATTATCAACCATTGAATTTCAGAGGGAAGCCCTTGAGAATGCCAACACTAACACTGAAGTGCTTAAGAACATGGGTTTCGCTGCTAAAGCTATGAAAGCTGCTCATGACAACATGTAAGTTACTCTCTTCTACATCTTTCCATAAGACCTTTAGTTTGTCACTTGTTTGACCTGCCTATTGTTTCCTAACCAAAGGTAGAACTAGAGTAGCAAAATCTTCCTTTGAAAGGCTCCAGCTTAAACTAAAATATTAGATATGCTTTCATTTTGAACAAAATATGTGAGCGTTGATGCTTTCTTGATGATGTAAAATGGTGTGCCATCATTTTATATGGCATAAAGCTGCTGCCTTGACCCAAAAGAAGGCTAGCACCAGTGTAGTCTAAAGCAGATAGGGGGGTGCACCAGATCCACCAAGTATCAGCAAGAATTTTAAGCCTGACTTAAACATCTTTCTGTGCAGTGGAGTTTGTGTGTGTAGCAATAATTAAACTGCATTGCAGGGAATGTTGTACCTGCTCCAAAAGCAGATATTGTAGATGTAATCATGCTGGATCAGGGAACAGAGCAAAGTATTGTTAATGCCAGTAATGCAGAACAGAAGTCTCAATATATAACTGCTGTGAGCTAAGCTTACGGAGACAAGTGAAAAATACAGGTGTTACTCTGTTGTGACCTGGGGAGAGGGCGATAAAATGCAGACTTGCAAGAAATATATATTTTGGGAAAGGGCCTTGCAAATGTCACCACAATGTGGCACTTCTACCAGCCCCAAGAAATAACAGTCTTTAAGTGTTGATTAGAAAAGTGCCTGATGATACTGAATGTTTTCTTTTACAGGGATATTGATAAAGTAGATGAATTAATGCAGGACATTGCAGAACAGCAAGAGCTGGCAGATGAGATTTCAACAGCCATCTCAAAGCCAGTAGGATTTGGGGAAGAATTTGATGAGGTATGCTTTCAATTTGCCTCTGTTTATATCATAGAATCGTTTATGTTGGAAAAGAGCCTTAAAATCATGGAGTCCAACCATTAACCCAGCAATGCCTGGGACTTTGCCATGTCCCTCAGCACCACATCTCCATGGCTTTTAAATCCCTCCAGGGATGGGTACTCACATGAGGTCTTTCTTTTAAGATCTGCATATTGTATGTGTCTAGTGTAGTACTGGGGACTAAAATCTAGAACTTGTTATGAGATGTTCCTACCAGTGCATACAGCAGCTGTGGTGACCCTGATTTTATGCTGAGAATGGTCTGGATGACCTAATCTGAGAAATTTTGGAATTTCTTTTCTTCACTGCTCTCCTCACCTTCCAAGAGACCGATTAGTACAGGAATTCAGATGAAGAATGACTCATCTCCTCAGTTTGCTACAATTATGTGCATTTAATAATGTGACCAGCTAAATCTACTTGCTAATAAATATGACTTAGGGGTTTCTTCCTTTTTTTTTTTTTTTTTTTTTCTTCTTTAAACACATAGGATGAACTCATGGCAGAACTAGAGGAACTAGAACAAGAAGAACTAGACAAAAACTTGCTGGAAATAAGTGGTCCTGAGACTGTACCACTACCAAATGTGCCCTCAATATCAATACCATCGAAGCCAGGTATGTGTGAACCTTGATAAGAAACATCTTTGTTGTTATGAGCATGCTTATTTAACTGACAGCTCCTCAGGTCCGAGAGATCTGGCTGCAGGCAGCTCAGGCATTTTGCTTGCAATTGCTTCATGAATCACAACTTGCATCTAGTACTGTTTCTCCGTGGGGGTAACCTGCCTCGTGTAGGAACCATGGAAATGAAGAGCTGTCACAGAACAGTTATTATCTATTCTAGTGCTGCCTGTTTATCTAGAGTGTGGATGATACTCAGAGTAGAGCAGAGATGTGGAGAAAGGAAGCCTTCTAACACTTGCAGCTGGCCTGCCAGGGAAGTAATCTTGACATGCTAAGGCTATAGAAGGGAGTGGAGAGTAAATAATCTCTTAGAATTAGTCCCAGGCTGGTTCAGATTCCCCCAGTGAGATATGCTTCCTTGCTGTTGCTTTGTTTTTTAATTTGATCCCTGCTTCTCTGGCTTTTGGGGGGAACTAACCTTGCAGTCCCCTCTTTGGAGACAGCTGTTGCCTCCTCTGAGGTTTGTACCTACACAAGCCAGACAGTACCAAATGTTGGCTCATCCCAGTCTTTGAGCACAAATAACTAGGAAATTTTAGTTGGTGTGATGATTTACGTGGAGGATGGGCAAGAGATGTTTGTGTTTACACAGACAGCTCAGAGCTGCTCTTCAATCTGAAGTGATCATTATTCTATGAGCTAGAAGCAAAACCTCATGAAATACAGTTGTATTAGAATACTTCTGGCATGCACTAATGGGATACAAAGCTCTACTAGCCTATCTTGCTGAATCTGTCTTCATGTATTATGAATAAATTATCAACTTTGCACCTCAGTTTCATGTGCTCATTTAGAAAAAAAAAATCTTAAAAAAAAAAAAAAAGTGGATGAAAATTGTCCCAATTGGTCAGTGTATCTATAATTATCTTGCTGCCTTTCCAGGCTTAAAAGGCTGTGGGAAGCATCAGAGGCTGCCAGACACCAAGGTGGTGCTTTAAGTGGTGTGCTGTGAAGTTTGCTCCCTCTGTGTTTTAGTTCTTTTATTTTGAAAACATAATTGATTTTGTGTTTTCCTAGCTCTTTTTTGCTGGGCAGAATTGCTGACACTGGCAAGAGGAGAGTGAGTTGTCTCAGATTTAAGTTGTTTTGCTATTTAGGTTCAGAGCCAGCAGCAGGAGGAATAGATTGAATAAACATGGTGTGTTACCTTTTTATTTCCTAGATGATTTAATGAGGTTTGTTCGGTAAATTTTCTTTGACTAAGGACACTAAAACAGGCTTGAACCTGAATAGATTTTTACCATTATACTGGGTAGTAGTGGCTGTGCCCTAGTAAGAGTTGTAATTGTGCACATATTTATGTAACTATAAAGCATAAGATCTGTGTAGATGTCACACCTTGTAAAAGAACAATTACTGTCTTTCTAGAAAAAACTATGAGTATAAAACTCAATTATAGGATTTAAGCTAAGCTGCTTTTGGATGGAAATTAGAATTATTTTAATGTATTTAAATTACCTGCTACTTTTTACTTAAGTAAAACTGCTTCCAGGACCAGCATTTGGGAAACCTAGGGATTCTGGGGGGTGGGAATATGTGTGGTTTTGGGTTTTGGGATTTTAATTTTTTTTTAGCCTCAATTGGTTTTCACTTAAAATTTGCTTAATACACAGACAATATTGGTCCTTCAAAGAGACTACCTAACGCCACAGGTACATGCTTAGTGTGTCATCTGGAAATAAGTAATGTATGTTCAGTGGTAGAATACCTCCTTTTTGTTCACTAAATGGAAAATGACCGTGAGCTTTCCTGCTTTCCCAGCTCTCAGGAGCTGTCTGGATTTTGACTTAATAAGCCTGAATGAGAATTTTTTTGCTGTTGCCTGTCAGCTCAGTTGAAGTCAGAAGAAATTCAGGCAAAAGCTGATTTTGTTTAATGGAGCCTGGAAGAGCTTAATATAGAAAACCAAATTCCAAACTTGGACAAATGATAGGTCTTGAGTTTGACTTAGAGATGACTCAGTTCTCTCTTACGTAAATACTTCATTTGGAATGAGTATGAATTACTTGACTCTTCTTCCTTCTTTGAAGCAAAAACACTGTCTGAGGAAATAACGTCTCTTTTTTTTGGTAATTTCCAAAATTATTACAGCTGTTTCTAAGTTCAAAACTTTTTGCTGAGTTAATGATTTTCAGCTCCAGAAATGGGACTTGTCACATTATGACAAATAGCAGCATTTACTCCCCTGGAAGCATGAAAAATGTTAAGAAGGCAGCACGTAGTCTGCTGTTGAACATCCTCATCCAACCAGTTACTAGTGAGCCCCATGAAGGGCTTGACCTGACACAAGGTGGAGGTCTCCAAATTCTGTCCCAGCGTAGACCACACCATGGTAGCCTCATTTGTTGCCCTTTGAGTACTTAGTGATGGAATAAGGAGTTTATTTTTTATGGAGGAGAGACTGGAGTACTGGAGATGTCAGACAAGTTTCTGTAAGAACTTGTATCCTTCTGAGGGGCTCAGAAGCTGAAGGCTCAGGGTGTTCTGTTTGGAGGCTTGGCGATTATGGAAAACAGCAGACATCACTGGTGCACAGATCTGAGCCTCCATGCCCATTTCCCTTCTTCCTGTGTGAACTGTTATCTTTTTCCACTTAAAATGGTAATATCAGAAAGTTTAACCCATTCTGGCTCTTCCACAGGGCACCTTCTACTTCAGTTTGAAAAGGTCTTGTGTAGTTTTTGTTTGGTTGGCTTGTTTTTTTCTCTTCTGGCGCTTGGTTCGTCATTTATTGGTTGGGTCAGTGGCACAGAGGCTGAGACAGGGTTCTGTCAAGATTTCCACTCATTTGTTTTCTTTTGATGTTTTGCAGCCAAGAAGAAAGAGGAAGAAGAGGATGATGACATGAAAGAGCTGGAAGCTTGGGCAGGAACCATGTAACCACAGCAGTAGCTGGCTAAAAAAGACTTTGATTACCTATTCTGGGTGCAAATGTTTTGTGTTGAGAAGAAAGAATAAGCAAAATGTCTTTAATTTTAACCCAAAGCAGTGGGAAGTACGCTGCTCTTTTCTGCATAGCATGGTCTGCACAAAGAAAAGAAAGGGGAGCAGGGGGAATTGCCTGCGATTTATACGGTTGAATTTCTGTAAAAAGTTATTTGCAAAATCCAACATTCAGCTTTTGGACTGTGCTTGCTGCCACTGCTGGATCTTCATCTTCAAAGTTTGGGCCATATTGAATTGAAGTAAGCTGAAAAACACTCTGTAATTTTAAGTCAGTTTTAGTGTGTCTAGAAGTCTCGTAAGGCGTTTAAAAACCAGGAAAAGTCGTAAGCCACCATCGGCTTCTTATTGTGTTTAGGTGCAAAAATGCTTTAGGTTTTTAGTTCTTTGCAAGTTATATTTATATCCCTTGACTGCTGTGTGGCCAGCCTTGTATTTGTCACCACAACACCGTAGTCACTGTTCCCATTTTAATTGGTGATAATGATTTACAATTGACAAATGCTGTCTTGGAAGTAGGGAAGGTTGAAATTTCAGTTGTACATTTTTCTACATAGCACTACAATGTTTATTGCTTTTTTTTTGGTGATAATTGATAACCCATTCAGATACATGCACACAATTATTTTAATTAATACTATGGATTGCACTGTATTAAATATCTTGATTAATTTTCATCTGTGGCTGCTGTTGTCAGTTGTTTGTGATGTTTAAGTTATCTGGCTGTAACACACATGCAGTTTGGCCTGTTCCTACAAGAGTGACATACATTCTTGAAAGCCAGCTGGATTCTGGTTGGCAGACTGTAGCTTAGTTGTATAGAAGTACAGTCTTACTTGAGCAAAGTTGCCAGGGGGCTGCTGTAGCTGCTTTCTTATCGTAATGATATTCTCATCCTCCACATCAAAATCCCCACACTAGGGAGAAATCAAAGCTGAATTAATAGTAGAAGTAACAGGTTTAGGGCCAGAGCTGGGATCCTTGTCTTTGTACTTTTTGTCCTAGAAATGCTGTCTGATGTGCACTGTGCTAACAAATGGTGTATTTTAAAGCAGTAGTATTACAGGAGTTACAGGTGAGCATTGCAAGTGCAGTCAAGTGTCTTAATAGAAGTGTTCAGATGTAGCTGGGAGAGAAAAAATAAATCCCCTAAGCACCATTAATGCTTTTAAGGTTACTGATGTAGAACCTCAGAAACTGTTAGTGACAGAGGCAGCACCTGGCAAACCAGCTGGTGCCTGGCTTGTGTTTTCTTTCCTGTTCATTTAGCCAATTGCTTTAACTAAAGGAAGAGCATCATCTGCCACAGCAAGAGGAAAATGCAATAATGTGTGTCATAATTCCTGTTTGCTTTTAGCCAGACAATGAGGACAACCTTATTTCTTACCACCTGTTTTTTTTCTTGATGATTTTAATAAATGATGGGGTGGTTTCTCAATTTTACTATTTGTCAGCATGTCTGAGGACCGATCACCTTTCTGCTTTGAATACCACAGAGTTCCTTGATCTATTGCATGGTATCAGTGAATAGGTAAAATGCTGAGAGCAAAACATTTTTCTGCCCTGCTCAGACTCATTCTATGGGCATAACTTATCTGTGAGGAGCACTAGGACACAGTGTCAAAGGAAGCAGCCATCAGTTGCCACAGAGTTTTTGAAGCGGTGCACTCCCTGCCAAGAGATTCCCTGTCCTAGGAAGGACAGTCTAGTTTCTGCTGGCAAACTAGTCACAATTCATGTGCATCCATCAGGCAACTTAATTTGCAACTGCGTCCTTGTTTTCTTGTAGAGCTGCTGTTATGCATTGAAGGAAGCAAGCAACTGGCACCCAGGTATTTTCAGGGCAGGGTGAAAACACAGCCTGAGCTGCCCTGCCTTGTTACTGCTTTTCCCTTAGAACCCTTCCAGCCTTTACTGAGAGGCTTTTGTTATCTCTGTTACACAGGAGGAGAAAGCAGGGCAAGGCCTTTGTACTTTTACCCTAGGGAAGAATTTTCTCTCTATCCTGCTGTATTTGTGTGGTCTGTATCTATGCTGCTGTGTTCATTTGCTGGGGTTGGTTGTCAGGAAAGAGATCGCTGCATGGAGGCTGCTCAGAGGCTTAGGGTTTCCCTCACACCAAGCATCTGCTTTTGTAGCTTTGAAACAGGGTAAACACTCAAAGAGCACTTGGAAGGTGGGTCTGAGAGTGGCTGAGGTGACTTTGCTTTCAGTGCTGCTGATTATAAACCTCTGCAGTTGTCCTCCCTGGGGCTGGAGAGCCCTTGTGTTGTACAGCAGGAGGGAGGCTCTTCCTTATAAGGAATAATGGAATCTTTGGCTATGCCCAGTCCTGCTTTCTATGAAATCCATCTTCAGTGCCATTGGGTTTTACCTTTCCAGATGTATAAATGGTTTCTTGTGTGCCTGGCCTGGTCTTTTCTCTGGCAGATGCTCTTCCTGGGATTCTTCTATGATACAGACACTGAACTGCAAGAACCTTCAGTGTGATGTTAAGTAAGCAGGAAATCAGAGGGGCTCCATTAGCCACTAGTAGCACTTGCACTTGCTGGATGTGCTACAGCTGTTCCTTGTGTTACAGGTCTGCTCTTCTTACTCATGGCAAACTGGCCTGCTTTGTGTCAGTGAGAACAGCTCCAGTGAGAAGGGAGAGCCATTTGCTTTCACCACCACCTTCAGTTGGAGCACTCCTCATCCAAGCACTGTACATTGACTAGCAAAGCTGTGCCTGGGCAAGTCCCCTGCTGTGCACAGCCACTGCCCATACTGGAGCAGTCAGACACGGCATCAGCGCCAGCCATGGTGCCAGAAAAGAGGGGCTCAAGGCTCTGGAGAGAGAAAGTTCAGGAGCTGGTTCTTGCAGTTGTGCCACAGCCTGGCTCTGCCCATGCTTGGCAGAAGTAGAGGTCAGCAGTCAGGTTGCATGTAGCTGTGGTTCATTTCCATGGCATGGTCAAGGCTGAAGCTGGTCAAAGCGCCCTCCATGAAGTGTGATTCCTTAGTGTCATTGCTTTGGAAATGGATGTGACTGCTCTTTACAGGCATTAAGAACCTGTGTTCCCAGCTCAGGAAGGTGAATATAGAAGTGGTGGGGGGCAGGAGACCCTTTTTTAAAGGGTCTGAGATGCTGTCTTGGCTGTGCCTGCTGGTGCTGTGATGGGATGAGAGCAGGAATGCTCCCAGCTCTTTGGGAGCTTCCGCACCCTGGGCATACACAGTACATGACATTTCATTTAGGACTGATTGCTCATGAATGGCACTAGTGGCATAAATCAGCTTGCCCTGGGGAATTCCATGTCTGAAATGTTGGCTGCTGGCCCACCTCTGTCAAATCTCCCCTTCCTACCCGTGCCCTTGGAGCTGGATCCCCTCCTCAGGACCTAGTCCTGATCTGGGGGAAAACTGACCTTATTTTATGGTCCGATAAACCCTGCTCACAGCAAAACATTGCAGCTCCCGGGCTCTGTCTTTTACTCTGAGAATTATTGTCTTGTTGCTTCTGCCTCTGACTTTCCCAGCTCTAAATGGCCCCTCAAGCTCTGGACTCCTGTATGTGCTTCCCTGCTGGGCTTTCTTCTGGGATGGATGGATGGCCCCTCAGGTGAGCAGCTGATGTGGGGTGTATGCTAAGCTAGAGCTGGGAGCTCCTGCCTCCTTGCTCTGGAGGGAGGTTGGGGCTGTGACTGTGTGCTGGCACTGAAGAACCTCTCTTCTGGGCAGCCTGGCCCTAGTCGTCACAGCTGCACTAAGTTGCTTGTACTTCTCCTTTCTTCCTCCTCTTCTCTACCTCGGACATACCTTGCCTGCATCCTCTGGTAAACCCCACTGAGGAAACCCACTGGATGCTTTTGTGATGCTGCAGCTCCTCTGTTCTCAAGCACGTCACCTCGTGGGGTTGTGAGGCCACCTCCATCATCCTGCACTTCACTGGTGTCAGGTGAGTGTTTAACAGCACAGAGCAACTGAAAAGCAGAGCAGGCTGGAGAGGCCCCAGGCAGCCCATTGCTTCACAGCTCCCTTGGGATGTTGGCACCCCAGGTAACATGATGGGCTCCCCCCCACCTCTGTGGATATCCCCAGCGTGTGACAGGCTTTTGGGTTACTCTGGCGATGTGGCTTCATGCCTAGAGACACCGTCACCAGTTGCAACTCTCTCTAATCCCTTTGCAGGTGTATATTTAAGTCTCAGCCCTTTCATTAAAACTGATCAGCTTATTGAAGCCTCTGAATGCAGCGTGTTGATGAAATTAGCTGGAGTTTCTTCTCAAGAGGTGTAATGCTGCTAATCAATATAACAGGTTAAACCCTCCTGTTACAGCTCTGCTGAGAGGATCTGGAGTTTGACATGTGTATGCCATGCTTAACGCTCCCGATAGCTATTTTTATCATTATTTTGGTCCTTATGACAAAATCACACTCGGCTCATTTGGAAAGCTCTTTGGCCTCTAAATCCTGCTTGTGATCAGCTTATGCTCAGCCCTGTGGCAAGGAGAAGTGCTCTCTTGACTTTATTTTCAAACATCAAGGTCCATTAAATCAAAGTGATACTTTCCAGATCTTGTGACTTTCAGCAGCCCATCCTCTCCCCTGGATCCAGGAGTATCAGCCCTGCTCGATGTCTCCTTAGCTGGTTAGCTGACAGGATTTTGAGGCCACGTTTTAGGACATTATTGGAGGTCTCCCCTTGTCTTGCCAGTGCTCTGGGAACCTGGTGACATTCTCCTAGATGTCATCTCAGAGCTGCGGCTGAGGGCATCCCTTGCTGGCTGTTGCAAAAGTGCAGAGTTTGGAGAAGGAGGGATGGTTGGCTGGATCCAGTTGGGTGCGAGGCCAGCTTGTGCTACCTTCTGAGCAGCTCATGTCACCCCTCTGCTGTCCTCAGCTATTCTCCTTCACTTTGCTATTTTTTTAGCTGTTTGCCTGCACTCCTGTTCTGGTCACCTGATAGGGGGAAGCTCCTCATCCTGCTCTGTGACTGGCTTCTTGCCCTTGATGTGAGATTTTGCAGAAGGATCTGGAGTGTGTTAGGCAGGGAGGATGGACACAACACTCAGAGCCATACAGCTTGAGCAGGTCTTCCCCATCCATGGTGACTTTTCTAAATTTAATCAGCCTCATTCCCAGATCCTGTCCCTGGCTGGGGCAGCTGGTCCCAGGAACTCAACTATGAGCACAAGGGAGGAGGAAGTTGGAAGTTGGACTTGATGACCTTAAGGCTCTTTTTCAAACTCAAATATTCTATGGTTCTATCTCCTTTGCTATGCTTGCCCACGCACACTGACACACACGTGTGCACAATGCATCCCCTTCTGTGTGTTGATCCAACCCTGATGCAGAGACCACCCAAGCATGACTGGAAGGGTCAAGGAAGGTTCTCCTCCCCCTCTACTCTGCACTGGTGAGATCCCACCTGGAATACTGTGTCCAGGTTTGGGCACCCCAATTCAGAAAAGACAGAGATTTACTGGAGAGAGTCCAGAGCAGGGCTACCAAGATGATGAAGGAAATGGAGCATCTCCCTTATGAGGAGAGGCTGAGAGGGCTGGGGCTCTTTAGCCTGGAGGAGACTGAGGGGGGACCTCATCAATGTCTATAAATATGTTAAGGGTGAGTGTAGG
>JANHGL010019672.1:0-69192 GCA_024611195.1 Ceyx melanurus
AGGTCGACCCCCACCTCCCTATAACTTCCCTTCAGGTAGTTGTAGAGAGCAATAAGGTCCCCCCGAGCCTCCTCTTCTCCAGACTAAACAATCTCAGCTCCCTCAACCTAAAAACATAAAAATATTCCACAACTGAAGAAGACTGTAATATTGCCTATTACCAAAACCTACTTCGCTTCATACTACAGCCTGGACGACTACTACTGACAGGATTTCAGTTCACAAGGAGACCTTACCTTGGTAGTATACGTATGTCCATCAGACCCACAGACAGGGCTGGCATGTGTCAAGGGGCAGGGTTTGCATTTGACTATGTTAGCTGGTCCAGTCCAGTGCTTCTGGGCCAGGTTTCCTTTCTTTTGCCGAAGGCTGTAAAATAAGAGACACCAGGGTTTTTTTAAACATACTTGTGTAAAGCAGAACAACAAATGCTTCTCTGAATAATGTGAAGTTGGATTTTCAACAGAGTATTAAATTAAATATAGCTCCTAACAATGCTTCTATAATATGGCACATTACAGCAGGCAATCTATAAAGACATAAATCGGTAGGCAGCTCTAGAGCTACAATATTTGACAGTTTCATTTTGATTTATAACTACAGAAGACTTCACTTAAAAACCACAGTATTTTGCTGAACAGCACAGCATTCCTGGTGAATCATGTGAGTAAAGCTACATCAGGTTGTCTATAGATATTTGCACCTGGCCTTTGCTGCAAAGTTACCATTGAAGTAGTGGTAGTTAAATTATATCCTTTGGAAAATATTGCAATGTATGTTATCCTCATTAATAGGTATAAAAATCACCTAACAACTTTGGCATCATCTGTTCAGTAGCCCCAACCACATGCCAGCTGCTGAACAATCGCTATTCTCAGTGCTCCTGGGGGAATGTGATTGATCTATGAAGTGACAGAGAGCATCTCCAAATCTACAAATGCATTTGAATCAGGAGAGTGACTGCAATTGTCCTCAAGTCATGGACCACTCAAGTATTGCATTAAAAGTATCTATGAAAAAATATCTGCTCTTAAAACTTACTGCAAAACACATGCAACGGATTCTGATTAATAGCTCATTTTCATGTCATAATGAACTACTTGACTGATATGACATTAAGTAATTATCACCAGCCTACTGTTGTAAGCTGATTAAAAGTTTGCTTTAGAAACCACAAGTCAATGTTACAATGTAGATTCATTTTGGCCATGTGTACTTGTCTTTCACTTGAAAGCGTTTACAAGGCAAGGCATCACATCAGCTTTGCTGCACAACATTAAGAAAAATAACTGCCATCTGTTCTCATAACACAGTAAAAAAAAAGATATGATGTAACAGTTCAGCTAGAAATACATTTCAATGTGCTGCTGAATGACTTTATCACAGTGTTAAAAAAATATATACAGATTTTTTTAAAGCAATTTTGCTACAGCTTGCAATTTACTACACAATACTGACTCTGATGTAATGACATATTCAGCTGCTAAAATAATAAAAATTCTATTCTTTCATCTCAGTTCTAGTTTTCTTCAAGTCTAACCTTTGTCAGTGATGACTAGTACTATTAAGAAGCTTGTGTCCACAGAAGGAATCCAATCATTATATCATAACCTATGAAAATAGAAGCCTAGTATTTAAGACTAAATCCCCCTGTTACTTTAAAGGTTTCTTAACACACCAAGCAGCTTTCCCTCCTTCACATGTATTCTGCATTCAGTTACCATTACACTAGCTTCTATCTGCTGTGGATGGGTAGTTGCTTGGCTCTAAACCCCCAAATACAACTCTGCAGATGTGATCTCAAGCTGGGGATGTACAAGCCATATATTTAGAGTCACTGATCTTTCTGTAGCCTCCTCACCTCCACCACTGCTTTGTTACTAAAACTGTAACAATTATTTTCTCCATCTGTTTCAATTACAGGCATTTCTTTTGTCTTTTCAGCTTGACAAGAAAACATCCTTGTTCATTTTACTCACAGCCCTGCATTCTAGAAACATGCAAACACAGAGCCAAAAATACATTTGGTGTAGTACTGTAGACACTGATGAGCAGAGACTGCAGATACATGCAAAGGGTGCTGCACTTCTACTGTGGAGGCTGCATTAAGTGTAGGGATCTTGGCACAAAGCAGCTTTTTTACCTTTTCACAGACTTTGATTTCCACAATCTCAAAAGACAGACCCTTGCCTATATGTTAAATTGTTAAGAAGGAAGTTTTAGGATTAGTTATGGAAAAACATCTAAGAAATGCTAAACTCGAAGTGTATGATTTAGTGCCATCGTCATCAAAGCCATTAGCTGCAAAGCACAGGATGGAGATGAGCGACTGAACTAATGAGCACCTCATCAAAATTAAATGTAGATGGAAGTTCTTCACGAGGCTGCTGCCTAACAAATCACAGGATCTTGTGGCTCTGAGTGGCATGTTTGAAATACATTGTACAGCCTTCGGGAACCAAATTACATTCAGGCATTTTACATTGTAACCTTAAAAGAAAAGCCCACTCTAGACATGGCTGCTTGTCCCTCTGCACAGCCATACACCTGCCCTGCTCTGTAATCCTGCCCTGGTCCCTTCAAGATTCACAAAGCTAGTTTATATTAGAACTGCTATTCTGAAGTAATGTTTTCCACTCTCCTGTGCTCACTTCAATTGCTGTTTTTCTTTTATTTGTCCATTTCAAGTCATTTCAGCAGCTCATCAAGCCCAGTGGCCATTTTCATTACTGAGAGTAAAAAAAACATGCACAGCCTTAGGTCTGAGCTCCATTTTTGCTGCAGCTGCCTTGAAGCCAAGGACAATCCAAGTGTGCAAAAGCAGAGCCTCCCCCTTAGCCAGGGACTACAATGCTTTCACCTGAGCTCCATAACCAGCATTTCACTCAGATGCTGAAGTAAACACCACCATCACCTTCCCCCTTCATTCATCTCCAGGATCATCTTTTAATCTTAAGAGGAAATTTATTCTTACAATGAGAGTAATATTTAATACGAATAATTCACAGTGGAGTACACATCAAAGCATTTTGTTTGCTTTCTTTTTAAATAAGAGTTAGCAATTTTAGTAGCACTTCATAGAACACATGTAACAAGGGAGGGGATTACTGCAAGAAACCTGCAATTCTAACTTCAGCATGTGTGCTGAAATTGACAGCACAGAAAAGCATCCATTTTTGCTGCAAAAAAACATCATGGGTTTCAAAAACTAATGTATTCTTTTCAAGCTACAGTTTTGTCAGAAACTACAGCACAAAATGCCACTATTTGAAGTGAGTCAAAAATTTTTGTCAGCTTGGCCAAGTGAGCAATAACTAGATGTTTTAATCAGATACACGGATGCCATGCCCCCACCAAAAGTATAGACAAGCACCTGTTTCCTAGAGAGGACATTTATTTTCCAAAAGTAAACATGTAATTTTCTGGAGCGAGATGTTTTGAGAGGCTGAATAAGACTTTTGGAAGCTTTTCAATCCTATAACCCCTAACAACACAGCAAACATCCAAACAAACAAATTAAAACCTAGACAAGAATATTCTGCCATAAGCAGCCAGCCAGCAAATCCCTTCTCAATGGAACTGCACATTCAGATGCTCTGGGAGAACACTTTGCTATGCTAATCATCTTGTTTTAGAATAAATATGTCAGGAGCAAGCCAGGCCAAAGCAAATTAGGCCTTTCTTTTTTTTCCCTGACATCTTAACCAACTTTAATCCTGCTTTAAAAGTCCAAGTTGAAAGCTTCTACTACAAATAATTCAAAAATAACTCTGTAGAAAAAGCAAAGCAGAAATTCCCCACTAGGCTAAACATCTATCACATTTATAAAGGCAAGAGGGCCAAGTATTCTCAGTATTCCAGAGGCAAAAAAGACAGAAATGCCTTGCTCAAGCAACAAATTGCAGGCAAACCCTACCCTCTTTTGCTGTTCAGACCAGTGAACCATACACCAAAAGGTGTAAGATTTAAGGAGGAGTTAAGTTTTAGAGAATTCAGCCTTTTAACATTTTAATGCACAAAGAGGCTTTAGTGGCTTAAAACATTCATACTTCACCACAGGGAGACCATACACTGACTCAGCTTCATTATTAATTACACAGAAACACTACTTACCACGTGCTGTGAAAACACAGGATGGCTACAGCTAGTTTGCTCACTCAGAACAGGGAGAACACAGTAGAGTTGCCAGATACCAACAGCCAGGACCATGCAAAGTTAACTCCAGCCAGGCACACTGCACAGCCTGCTCCAAAGCCACAACCACCCCAACTTCCTGGTACAATAAGCCCTGGCTAGGGAAGAGGAAGATTAAAAGCTCTCCCAGAGCTGGCTCACCCAAAAGTTTAAGGCTTTCAGGTGTGTACCGGGGAGCAGAGGCTTAGCCCCACCCAGAGCTGATGGGTGCAGCTGGCAGCCCACTGATGGGAATCACCTGACTGGGAGCACTGGCTCCTAGCCTTGAGCCACCCTGCTTGTGGGAGGGGCAGGGTAGGGAGTGAACTCTGCCTTTGATTCAGTAAACATTTAGCAAACAAAAGATCTCACACAAAGTCATATTTCTTCCAAAAAATCCACAGTCTTAATTTCTGACTAAGTTGTTGAGTGGGTGATACAAGCCTTGCTGTTTAGGGATCTCTGCATTTTTGCTTATAATCATTCCAGCATGGCACAGAAAAGCATATATGGAAATAACCTTTGCAAAGCCAGAGACCAAAATAAAGTCATTTGCACAATAATTATGTTTTGTTTATTTATGTTTAATTTAAAATTTAAAATATTTTATAATAGTCCTAGAATAATGAATAATTTCATTTTAACTTACTTTGGCATAGTCTTAAAATTTTGAAATTTAAAAATATTCATAGTTTTAAAAAGGAAAAATTTATCTTAGATACCTGGAGGGCATCACCAAAAAGTATAATGATCACAACACAGAAAGTGAGAGTGGATATGAAACACATGAACTTGTTTTCACCCAATACTTCCAAACCATGGCACAAAGTTCATTTTCTAACTATTTACTGAATTGACTGATGGATTGTAATTAATTTAATTATTGAGAAGACTCTGCAGCTGGTGAAGTCTCTAGGTGAAGCTGTAGTGAATATAGTATGATATGATTAGGTGATATATAAAGACATGAAAATAAAACCAGGACCTTGGGAATTTGATACAGAATGTGCAAATTGAGATTATCAGTGTTCAATTTTGAGACAACAGCACAGAAGAAAACATTAAAATGCATATTGCATTTTAATAAGCTGTATAATATTGCTACATAAGATAATGATAATTGCTACATAAGATAATTAAGAAAAAACAATTGAGAAATTATAATGTAATTTAAAATGGGAAATCGTATCAACTTCTTTTTTGTTTCAATTAATAGTTGTCTTATCACTGACAGCTAGAAACAGCTAAAATATCAACAGATTTTATAAGTAAGAACAATTCTGTGTTTTTACGTAGTTATATATGATTGTCCAAGTGCAACTTCAATTGAAACTGTAAATTACTTTAGTATAGTAAGGATGTAAAATACACTAGAATTCAGAGTTCTAACCCAGAAGAAAATTTACAATATTAAAAGAGTGTTACTTCTCTTCAAGATTAGTTATTCCCAAATGCACATACAGTAAATTAGCAGATTAATCATTGATGGTTTTAGTGCAACTACCCATCAGGCTCCTTTGAATACAAGTTGGCAGGCTATTATTTTAGAAGTTCTGCCAAAGTTTTGGGAGGAAGGAGATAGTAAGTAGAAGTCCCTTCTTAAGACCTCTTTAGTAATTTTATTGGACAATAAAAAGACACTTCTTCACACAAAGGAGTTTTTGTTAGATGAATTTTCAAAGATTTGCTGCAAATAACAGCAGAAAGTCTCAAAAAAACCCCAACCCAACAAACAAGTTACACAATTTCTCCTAACACAAAATGTCAGGTAAACAAAATAGAGAGAATGGTACTGTCTGTTCTTGTTCTTGAAGTTGCTGTTTAAGGGACGATACACAAGCATGGAATTTGTCTCAATACATGTTGCAAATTACTTGCAGTGCTCACCTCTCTGTATTTCTGCTGCCTAAAATAATACAACTACTTCAGGTCCTATCTGAATTGAGCTGGTCAGGATTTTTTTGATAACACAGTCCTTAACTACAAAAACTAATGTGACAAGACCGAAGTATTTAATGGATATAAATTGGTATTACTGAACTTTTACTGCCATGGCCATTGGAGGTCTAGATGGTGTTGTGCCAGTTTATCTCAGGCTGCAAGTGACCTTAACATCCCAAGATTGGAGCTTTGCAGATATCTTGACATGTAAAGTGCTAGAGGGACAGAAACTCTTGTTCCAACTTCCTCTGCTCTAAAACCAGAAGTCTGAAAGCCCTCAGAACTCCAGTACTATCTGGGCTGATTGCATGGAAGACCATCTCTTCCCAGTGGTCTCTTCCAGAGAACTCCTCCATGCAGCAAAATCAATCTCATAATCCTCAAGGTTTCCAGGTTCCCTGGCAGGTGGGTTGGAGTTAGACACCCGCAGGTAAGGCAGGCTACTGCAAAGATTCTCCATATATCGTCATATTCAGGTGTTTGTGAGTTGTGTGCATTAGTTTTCAATTATAGCTCTCATGGAGACATTCCTCAGGATTAGGATTAACTTCATCCATCTTTCTTTTTTCCTAGGCCTTATACCAAAATGCCGTATGTCACATACAACTACTCATCGATCAAGCCTTATTGAAATAAAACTAAAACATTCAGTGCACCAAAGCTGGTACCAAGTATTTGTTCTTCCCAAGAAGCTGGAAGCGGCTATAGCAGAGCAAACTTAAATTGTTTCCTGAAACTAGAACAATTCAGCACAGAAAGAGTTTAAAATGTACTGTACATGATCCGTGCCTTGTGCACAGTTTGTTCTTGTCTCCCTGAAGGAAGCTTATCACACTAAAGATAAACCCAGCAGTGCCTGGCTGTTTCTATCTTTCCTTTGCATAAGTTGTTTCTCTTGTTCTTGAGGAAAAGAATGACAGAGCTGTAATTTGCCTGTATAAATGGCAATGCTCTCTTCTCTCTTTGTATCATCTTTGTATTCTATTTATTAGAGCGAAGAGTTTGGCCTCATTTTACAACCTTTCATATTTTTCACAAGAGCTGTATATACCTCAAGCCACTAACCAGTCAAGCTATGTTAAGAAAAATAGTCTACACATATTACCTTAAAAAAAATGATACTAAGCTTTTGAATTAGACATAGGCTCCTTACTTAAAACACTGTAAAATAAGAACAGACATAAAATTAATTTTTCTACCTAGAATTTACACCTTCACATACAAAGAATAATAACACGCAGAGCTCATTAGACTTCCATACTTCCACTTTCTTTGATTTCATTATTCAAAGAAATAATTTCAACTATCTAATTGTATTAAGGCTGTTGATTACCTTCTCTCTTGATGCCTTCCTATCTGCTCCCTAGCAGATATCACTTAGAAGAGCCGTAAGAAATAAAAGGTCTCTACTAACTCTGCTTTGGTAGAGGTGCAAAGATTCTTAATGGGCCATGGTGGTAACTGGGCACCTTTCTGGCTTCTGGCAGAGTGAGACTTGTTCAAGACTTTCTCCCACAGTACATCGATACTCTACATCCTTGCTGTTCTTTCAGTGAATGCCACTGAGAAGATTATAGTGGGAATTAAATCTGTCCATTGCTGGAGAACACCAGTAGTCACAGGACTATTCCCAGAAAGCAGGCTGTACTCAGAAGACACAACTGGAGATGAAGAATTTAGGGAAGAAATTTAAGAAGTGTCATTCCAGTGAAATAAAAAATTGTTATTTCCAGGGGAAGAAGAAGGAAGAGTGAAGCACCTAATTCTTAACAAGAGTAAGAAGGAAGTATAAAAATTAGCATGGGGAAAAAATATACAAGGAGGAACTTCTCAGCTAGATATAGGGAAGGATGAAAGTTTTGGTGTAGCTATTTGTTTTGCAAGAAAAAGTCCTGAAGCATCTTGCAGAGAAAATGCCTTTAAGACTCTTATATGGATCCTACTAGGTCCACACAGCAACCAGCTCTAGAAGGAGAACAAAGGGCCTTGGCACCCAGAGAGCGTAACTTTATTGGTTCTGCAGGATGAAGAAATCTTTTTATTTTTTTAGGTAAAGGAATGGAGGATTGGGAAAAGCTGACAGATTTCAAGGACCTACAGGGCCAGAAATACTATATTCTGTGTGACTGACTGCTTTGATACAACTGCTGCAGTTAACGTCTGAGCTACATCAACACGGAGTTGGAGAGAACCCTCAAAATGCACCTACTTGAGCAAGGCCGCTCAAACCACAGCAAGGTCTGTGTCTAAACACCTAAAATATATCATTTAAATATAGATACTGTTAAACTGCCAAGATAACTTGTTCTGAACAATATCAGGATCTCTCAGTATGAGTATCCTTCCAAGATGTTAGTACTTGGCCTTCCTTATTCCTGGACTAAAAATGTTTATTAAGGTCATTAAAGAAGCACATGGATTTCTGCCTTTGGACACTTTAATACATAAAAATCATGTTTGAAAGGTCCATTTACATTCTTACATAACAGATTCTCATGCTTACAGGCAACTTATTTTTTAATGCAAATTCTTAATGATTTATAACTTCCTAGACCTAATGTACTCCACAGCTGTAGAGATATGAAAACTGGCAAGGTACACAAAGGAAAAGAACCAAAACAAAAAATCCATACAAACATACAATCCTGGTGTTTTAAAAAGTTATTATGCTCCCCTGAATAAACAACACAGCTTCTAAAATCTGCCTGTTCTCATGAATTTTCATAAGACAACTATTTTCCTTTTCATCATTATTTTTATCCTAACATAAAAAGGAATCTCAGACACCAAACTATGTAAAAATAAAATGAAGTCCCTTGAATTTCAAAGGAGGAAGGGAGATAGAAGGAAGTTCATAATTAAAGCTGAAATTTTCTCTACCACTCCTTAGCTTGTAGTAATCTCCAGCAACCACTTCTGAACTCTGGATTTTGCATGCTGTGTGAGATGCTCAAACTTGGCACAGAGCTCTTCAAGGTGAAGTGTGCAGCAAATTTAATCTGTTTGGTATTGGCTTTCTTCCCTTCCTTCTATGACAGCCTACCTGTTTTTTCCCTGTTACCAGAGAAGATTTTTAAAGAGGATTTTTCTCTGCCCAGAAGTTGATTATTTAGATATTTAAAATATTGTATTGATTAGGTTTGCCTCCTGCTGCTGGCAGAGCTTGCCCAGACCACCAAGGAAGCTCAGTTGCTGATGGCATGTGAGATAAAGCTGTGCTGTCACATTTGTTTGGGAAGGAAAGCTGATCCTCACTCACTACACCCCATTTTGTGCAATTAGCCAGCTTCAAAACTGTTATCACCAAATCTGGCAGAGCAGAGCAGAGCAGACAGTCATTTTCCACCAGTTCCCCACTGCAGTTCTTGTTTCTAATCTACAATGTTGAGCCCTGTGTGGCTGAGTAGCTGTGCTAACAGAAAGGTGCAAGCTACTAAAATCATGGCAGATTGCTTGGCAGCATTTCATAACAACCAGAAAGTTCCAACATGACTGATGAGCCTCCCAGCAGCTGTGGACAGACAAGCTTTAAAACAGTCCATTCTTGGCCAAACACAGGGGTCTGACAAGTTTAACAGCATCAAAACCCCAGCGTCTCATGTCTCTACAGATATTCAGCTGCTTGGCAGAATGAAACCATTGGGCTGAAATAGGTGGGAGACCCACAAGAAGATCTTTTATCAGCTTTACTTCCTTGAATACAGTTTGTAACCTAGCCTTACTTACTGAAGCAGTGGCAGTAGTTCAGTCACATCCAACACATTCCCTTCTTTGTAAGCTTCAAAAAGAGTTAGTTGTTTATTTCTGAAGCAAAACGGTTCAGAAATCTTACTGTCGCTTTGCAACTGCAGGGGGAAAATCAACGACCCCCCCAAACCAGGCTTCCTTAGACTGCTCAGCTGTGTTCTGCTTCATTATGTTGATTTCGCTTTTCCTAAGGCAAATAACATGCAATCCTCACAAAAATTGACATACTGCTGGTAGGGATCAGAAAGTAAATGCATTTTAAAAAACAGAGTAATAATTCTTGCCCTTAAGGCACTAAACCAAATGTTTCTTTTTAAAAATGACTGCACAGTACTTCTGTTGTGTGAATACTTGCTACTATGGTACAAACAATCAGTTACAAGCAGTGCTAGCAAAATATTTGCCCCTTCTGACACATTTTATTATGAGAGAGGCTTATTAAATTCTCAAGAAGGCTACAGTAGATTAAGTTGTTGAGGATTTTTACAATTAGCATCTATTACCTAAAAATTCATAAATGATTTCTGAACAGAATTGGCTTGTCAAACAATAGACAATTAAAGGAAAAAAAAAATCAATCCCAAAGCCACATCCAGAGTGTAGTCAAAATCTGCTATTCAAGGTTGGTTTGGAAAAATAATCAGAATGCAGTTTTCTATGTCAGAATAAAATGAATGTTAGTGAAATGCATGCTAACCAAACCAGTTATAAATATTATAAGGAGCTGGGTAAATTTAAAATGCCATCCTTTTTAGCATCTAAATAGGCTAATGCTGCTGTTGCTTATTCAGCACTGCTGATTTACAGAGCTCAGTACTATGAATGTCTACACATTCTGCTGAAATTCTCAATGCATTCAGTGCTTCCTGTCTGGTTATTTGATACTAGAGATGGAGCTCATAATATCTATACCATTCCCAGCTTCTCAAATGAAGCCATCAAGAGCATTACCCATCTTATATCAGGCTGTGTCATAATAAAAGGTGACTAGAGCTTCAGGAAGGTCCCAAACTGATAGAGAGAATTTACATAATCACATTAATTTATGATAGTAACTGAATGCACATGATCCAGTCTAGAGGCAGCACGTGGTGAAACACACCTTTAGGTAAAATTTGAAGATTAATGCAATCGACATACTGGCAGAAACTGCAAGATATACATTTCATGAGTTACATCCACAGAGTTATTAAAATTTTGCTTTGCTGTGACCTTGAATCATGAAACCTAGCAACAATGCATTACAAAGCATCAATTTTTTCAAGCATGTAGCTCTACAGACTCCCCTATACATGGAGGTTCAAGGTAACATTAAAATGCAATGTAGCTCCACATTTACACTTTTGAAAGTTTCAGTGTTTTATAGCAGCTTCTTCAAAAGCAAACTTTTACCATGTGAAAAAGTGAGACAACCTATGATATTAGCCAGGACTTTTACAGATTTTGTAACAAAATTGATTTAAATAACTTGCTGCTAAGTTATTGAACAGGAATCAGTTTACAGCAGGTAAAGTTGGCTTAATATGTGCCACAACTTTCAATCAGTACTTCTCATCTGCATTTCACTTCAGCATCCATTTCCTTTAGTTTCTCTTGCTCTTATATTCACTATACATCTATGTCCTCACCACTCTGATTTTGTCCTCATTCATCCTTTGTGACTTAGCTTATCAGAGAATAGTGGACCGAACGAAGGTCAACATTTCTTCATCTCTGTCAGCGTATTTGGAGGAACCCTGACTTAAGTATCTCGCTTACAAGAGATAGCTGCTCTTTTGACCATGTCTTTCTTGTGTACTGACCTCCACTCCTCAGCTCCCAGATGGTTTTCTCAACAATTCATCTTTCAATCCCCCATTCTCCACTGTCCTCCTTTTACTCACCATTGACTCCTTGTATCAGATGCTTATTCATTTTTTTTACCATTTCTCTGCTGCTCTGGTGCAAATCTAGGGACTCTTATCTAGTTAACACTAGAAAAGTCTGCCAACGGACTTGAAAGAGATTTAAAGACAAACGATTGCCCAGAATAATGGCACACATCATTAAAATGTACAGCAATGAAGACTAATTTATACAACAAAACTACAAAATGTTCAACACAGACCATCAATTTAAATGCCAATAAGGTACAAAGAAAAGATCTCCAACAAAGAGGAAAGAGAAAGGAGAGGACATACAAGTTTCCTGTATTTCTATCTGTTGAGTTGGTTCCTGAGCAAGGCAAGAGATTGGATGCTAAACTAGAAGAGTCTTCAGTAGTTTAACTAACTTTGTTCTCTTGTTAATTTATTAAATAAATGAACAACCAAAAAATACATAATGCTTTACTACTAAGGTTAATTAGTTTTCCACCGTTGATGATCACTGATTGTAACAATCATGTAATTAGAATAGTTTGTTTTGTTTCACAAAAGATGGGTTAGGTGGTGACCAAAGCTAGAGACTGATTAAATCAGCAAACAGAATTCCCAACTGTCACTCTTCATACATATTAACATTTTCCTAAATAATAAAGTAAGAAAGCTGTGACAGTTACAAAAACAGATCTAGCATAAGCAGACCCTATTAGTTCTTACAAAAGTTTATATAGTATGAGTGTGATGAGGCAAAGATCATTCTCTTTAGTAGCTGTTTAAATACAAGAATTACAGCTACTGTCAAGTAATCGCTTGTTTGAAGGAGTTGTTTCCCCACTTTTCTTAGCAAATTCCATCACACTTCAGCAATTAAAAGGATGTTATAAATATCTCTCTGTTATTTTTACCTAATTTTCTAGAATCATCACTTCCAACTTTATTTCCTGTGTGTCAGGATAAGTAGTTGGTGCCTCTGTGGTCTTTGGCCTGAGTATATCAGAAGTTTATAAACATACTTAATATTTCTTTCTCAAAGAATAAAAGGCTGACTAGTTGAAGTGGAAAATGGATTTTCTTATCTGTAAAAATGCTGAAGGAGAAAAGGGCTAATCTTGTAGAAATGTTTTACGTATCCAAATTCAGAGTTATAGGACAGTTTATGTTTAAATCCCTGTTAAAAAAAAAAAAAAGTCTGAAGGTGTTAAAAAAGCAACATAAAAAGGAAATATTTCAAGGAGTGATAATCAAATGCTTGGTGTAGTTTGACATCTGATCATAATGATTTTTCAAGATCTCATCATTTTGTTAAGATGGAAAAATGTTAAAACTCCAAAATTGTAAAGATACAAGCAAAGTTTCAGTTTCAACAAAGAATACTAATAAGATGATGTAATGGGAGTGATTAGATCACATTTATCCTCTGTATTTTATGAAGCTTCTTTAATACAGCTGGAAGGCTCAAAATTATTGCCAGTGAAAGGAGAAACGAAAAGGAAAAATGGAAGAAAAAAAAAAAGACAAATCCAACATAATCTTAAATCTCAAGGCTGCACCCTCCATCAGTGACATTTTAAATGTTAATTCAGAATAAAACGTCAGGTCTCTGTCTTTAATGTAAATTCTAAACATCTTAAAATTGAGTGTGAACAATGTTGCTAATAAAGAGCCAGCAGAAAGCTATGTGCAAAACTGAAATAAATAGTTACAAAAAGATTCCTAAGAGACTCTGCTACATGAAAAAAATTACAGATGATTAATTCACTCTGGGTCAAAACTGGGACTGTAGTAGAAAGCTCATCTAATTCCAGCCATAACTGTCAGGACAGTCCTTCCATGACACCCTTAAAACTTTGCACAATAAGAAGTGTGAAGAATTACAGATTCAGTAAAGTGCTGAAAGATGAGAAAAATCTAAAGATGAGAACATAGTTTAGGCCAGAGGACAAATAAAACTACATAAAAATGAACAGGAGATAAAGTATATCAGTGAAAATAATTTGGATTCCAAGGAACTGCACAGTATGCTTTTGCCCTGGGGTATATTTTCCCTTTTTTTGAAAAGTCACATAATTTTGAAATTTTACAGGATTGTAAAAGAGCCTTGAGGTACAAAAAAGGTTCTTTATTTTAAAACTGTGTTATGTTGTATAGCAACATGTTTACTCACATGTATGAGAAAAGATAAGATCTCATTAAGGGACAAAATAATTTCTTTTTAAAAAGCAGTTCTTCTAGGCAGGAGGAAAGTACAGAGAGAATATTTATTTCATAACAACTTTTGCTGCTTCGCTTAAAATGTAATATAATCAAAATACTGCAGTACTTCACTGAGTGATCACATCACTAAGTGTTTACAAGATTTGTGAAATTTTGGTTTTTTTTCTTGAATCCTGCAGGTCCAGTAGCAAGTCCTCAGAACACTCTGAAGCATTTTCTGTTCCTGGGAAAGTGTGAGGAGAGATAATGCCAGAAATTGCCTGTTCTTCAGTATGCAAAAAGAACTGTAAGAAAAATGTCTGATTGAGGGCTATAGAGAAAATTTACTTTGCAATATCTCCTTACTAAAGATCCTGTCCCAGAAAATATTAAAGAAAGGAAATGGGGAATTTTTTTAATAGTGGCATTCCAGAGAAACCACTGAAGACCCAGGCAAAAGTTTTAATCCTTCAGGAATCATATTCCAATATTTTTAATCTCTACCACTGTAGAAATAAAATATGGAAGTAGCAATTCTAGATCACTTCCAAATAATGAAAAGAGGAGAGAAAATGTCCCCGGACACTTTTCCAGGTGTAAAGCCATACTGAGTCTCCTGAGATAATACTGAAATAAAATGTCCTATTTTCACTAGGTACAAAAGATAAACAAATACTCCAGTCACTCGAGAGAACTCTATGTTATAGAGTCTCTACCTTAACACAAAATAAATTTGTCATACCATCAAGACAGGACGTAGTTATTACATCAGTCTGATTTTACTGCTTTCTCAAAGATGTTAGTTAGGATGGACAGTCATGGGAGTGGATTTTGTTTACACTTCCATTAAGAGCTGCAGCACATACTCGGTAGAGCTTGCATCCCAGTTATGTGCCATCACCATTAGGCTACTGAGTGCATTTTGTATAATTAATGAAATATTGGGTTCAACACAGACAGTGATTTGACAGCCTGGAGACTAGAACACTCAGCTAGGCTGATGAGACCAAATCCCTTCTCCAATTATGACCAAGAGAAAGGAATAAAACCTAAACTTTAGAGAAAAACAAAGACAAGCCAATAGCCACTTATCAGAAGATCCAGGAGACTATTCTACCTCAGTGACAAGGCCTGGATCTCTCTTTTCTATGTTCTACGTTCAAGGTCACTTCACTATACTACTTTTATTTCTGAGGTGAGAGACTTTCTTGTCAAGACCTATTCTTTACATTCCTAGAAAATGTTTTCTTGAATTGACAGGAAAATCATTTTGTCAAAAGACTCCAGAATACATCTACTCAATACGTAAAGCTGGAAGCTTGTTTTCATTTTAAGCTCATTCTACTTCCACTTTCTCAAAATGTTCCAGCGTTGAGAAAAATCTCAGCAGGGAGCTGAGTCCAAACTGAGACTGCAAAGTATATAAAAATAATTCTAAAAAATGTCAAGAGCTAATCCAAGAACATTAAAAAACCCTACAGTTTTAAGCACTGCATCTCTAATTCCAATATTTTATTTCACAGAGGTAGCAGTTTTACACTGGCTGCAATACCGTTGGTTTTTGGTTGGTGGTTTGGTTTGTTGTTTTTTTTGGTAAATATACTAATTAGAGTAGGAAATAACTCTGTGGAATCTGCTAGACATTTTGACTTTTTAAATTGCAATCACCAAACACTCTGTATTTTCTTGCAATGAATCTTTTAGGATTTCAATGTTAAAGCAGAGAACATAAATCTAATAATTGATAGCAAAATGAGGGCTTGATATTTCTCCCAACTAATTTGAAAACCTGCTAATCTTCCTGCCCCCACTGTTCCACAAAGATTTAATAGCACAGATCTGTAGAAATGTTTCGTGGTAATTATGCTTCATTAATATAACAGAATCTATCATTATATATTTGGTATTTATTTTAGTCAGCTCTACACTGTAGCCAGTTAAGTGGACTAGAATGACTATACAGTCCAGGATGAAAGATATACCAGTGAATTTACAGATGAGAAAGATGAATGTGGACCCTCCAAACGTAAAATGACCCCTTAGGTTTCCAACTCTACAGTCATGTAAGTATGAGATGGGCTTTAATGAATCAGTATTTTCCTGTTGAGGAAACTGAATGCTGGAGTTCAGCATCATCTCATGGACTGCCTGCTCACAGCCTCCAGACCATCAAATTCACCAGGTTAAATCCTGAGGGCTGTGGGACTGTGCAACGATAGTTTTAAGGAGCCATGAAGGGGTTTGGTGTGAGATAAAATCTGATCTGTTGACTGCTGGCACTGAGGATTTAGCACTGACTT
This sequence comes from Ceyx melanurus, assembly GCA_024611195.1. Lineage (NCBI taxonomy): Eukaryota > Metazoa > Chordata > Aves > Coraciiformes > Alcedinidae > Ceyx > Ceyx melanurus. The sequence goes on from JANHGL010019672.1 coordinate 16,217, forward strand.
TCACAGGAGAAAGAATGAGGGGAAGACCTCAAACCACATAAGAGATTTCATTCTCTTCCTTATTAGTTTCTGAAGTTCAAATATATGATGGCCTCTTCCAATTATTGGAAATATCACGGAATAGCTTTGCATGGTGATATGGACTGTAATTACAATGCCCAATGGCATGGTGTTTCTTTCCTTGACTCCCTACAAAACCTGGCTTCACAATAAGCTTGAAGTATTACACATAAATACCAAGATTTCTTCCACCCCTCTTTTTAAGACAGAGAAGATGCTCATGGGAATTGAATAATTATATATTGTAAGATTGATTAAAGCTAGAGATACAAGCCATACATCTTTCAAAAGTGGGCTACGTTATTATTCTTTTTGCCAAAAAAAGTTAATAGCACATCATTGCCCTTCTACAGTCAATTTGTAAGTGGAACAGTGACACGTGCAGAGACATATTTAAAGAAGAAAAATATTTTGGGCTGATTTCTAATCATGAGTAGTACTCCCTATGTATAGAGCTTTAAACAGACTGTATTCTGATGGCTCATGTCCATAAATAATGTCATCTGTGGTTCACTGGTTGAATTAATCTGATATAAAATGACTAAATTGAAAATCTGTAGGTTGAGCTCTTGATGAGTTCTGGCAGAGCACTAGGCAGGCAATCATAAGTTCATTAATGAAATGAGAATGATAGAAACTGAAATATTAAAGAATCAGGAAGTAATAGATGACAAGTTAATTTTGATAACATAACTTGCACCAAATAAGAAAATGATTGATGCAAGAAGCTCCTTTTTATTGTTTTCACATGTTATCTTTTTCAAGAGAGTGCCATTAGGTGGAACTACAGGGATAAAACACCCAAAATTACCTTTTCCAATTTCTTCTATCAGCTGTAATTCATGCCTTTGTTGCTGATCTAGTTTGGAACTGTCCAATCTGCATGGTAAAGGTCCTCACATTTTGTAAGAATAAAAGCCAAGATGCTGATGAATTCCTCAGAGTGGTCCTTGGTACAGATCTATCATTTTACCTAGTGAAATTTGGTGCCTGCAAGGATAAGGATGTTGAATGAAAGATGAAATTCAGCAGAATCCTGCAGAAAACCACTTCCACCTTTAGAGAAGCCAACACAACAGGTTCCTACTTACAGGGTATAAAGCTGTGAACTATGAAAGGCTGGAAACTGGAAAATCTCAGAAGTGTAACTGTTTTATGAACAATAAAGCTCAGTCTTTTACATGTTTAAAAGTTATATATGTTGGTTCTGCATCATATTGAAGGCACATGATAGTAAAAAGCAGCAAACTGACCAGCATCAAATGCAATGCAATATTTTTAAGGACTCATTTGCAAATTTCATACTAAATATATTGTTTGTAATATTCACTGCAATTGGAATGTAAAATGCCATTTTTCAAAAGGCAGAATTTAAAATGCTTCACATTTACTATTTTTTTTCCAATATAATGGGATGTTGGGAATTGAAGGAAAGCTTTAATAAAATTCCTTCACTGTAAACATCAGTCCCAATCTTACAAAAGCAAGCCTTTTATTAGCACTAAAAAGACTTTTCTACTGAACTCATTCATGTCCTGGGGCTTCTACTGCAAAAACCAGCAATAAATTTAGCATATCCAGTAAACAGATTATTGTATAAATAGAGTATAATTTTCAGAGCATTGGAGGTCGTTTGTAAACATTAAATAATAATTTCTGTCTGACTGGATTACTCAACAGTTTTAAGTTAGGGATAAACAGCAAGAATACAGACACATATTAAATACTATTACACATTTGCTTCCAGGAGTTCTATGGTTAAAATTTTTAGCCAATTGAAAATACAAAGAACTTGAATTGGGAAACACATCCTTAATCTGCTGGACTGTGATAAACCCAGAAAAACTGCAGGTTCCGAGCCGTGTAAGGATTAATGCAGCCACAGAGAAAGTCAGCCAACAGCTGAAGGCAAAAACACACGCCTGTGACGTACAAGGTGGGTATACTGGGAGCCTGTAGAACTGTCCTCTTGGGTCCTACATCTAACATACCTACCTGCTTGTATTTTAATAACAGTGATAATGATGATGAGTTAGGTTGTTTGAAAAAGCATTGAAATTCCCAGAATTACCAAGCTACTCCAAACACAAAGCCTGATATCTTCTAACAGACAAGGATACAGGGGCAGCAAGTGCCATCCAGCTTTACTCATTTGTTCATTTTCCCTTTCTTGGCAAATCTCTTGACATTTGCCAAACTGATGACATTTACAACAATTACTGTTTTCACTTTTTGCTCACTTTAGAGTGCGTCAGAGGAGCTTTCCAAACAACAAAAAAGCCAACATCCCTTATGCTATAAACAGCTCACAATCCAAGTCAGGAATAGACAAATGCCATGGAGGAGTTGATTGAACTTTTAATTCAGCCTTCTTCTCAGTATCTTAAGGGCAACACAAGTTTCTGGAAGCTAGCTTTGGATGCTAGCACTTGACAAGTTGATAAGAGTTGTATCAAAAGGTTTATATATGACCAATTCTGCAGTCAACAAAAGAACCCACTGAGATACTAAAACCGTTGAAGAACAAACATTGTGTTCCCTTATTTTATCTGCCATGTATTTAAGTTCTGATGGCTTTTGTTCCCTACAAATCTGCTGCACAAACTTATATTCACACATGAACTTTCAGACACACATTTTCCCCCATTATACATTTCAGTCACATTAGTCAGATCTCAGAGCTTTAAACACTGAATTTTATACATATATTAATGCTCAACTAGGTATGACTCGTATTTATTTCTATCTCCCTCCTCCCCCTCCTTTTATTCTCATACTAATAATAAATAACTTTCAGAGAAAAGTAATTTTGCTACTGTCTGTTTCTAGTGAGGATGAAACAAATATAGTATGCTATGTAGAAACTCTTGAAACAGAAAATTGCACATACATCTACCATATATATTCATACCAAGATACACAGAACTGTAAAACCAGAATTGTTCTCCAGAAAGCTCAGTTGAAAGCCCACCTGGGATATTAAGTTGGGAATTGCAAATATTCTACCAGGGCTCAGAAGGACAACCACAGGTTTAAAGCAGGCATGGATAGTACAGGCACTTAAAAGAGGGGATTAATTTAAGAAATAAAGTTTAAAATCATAATAAGAGATGACTCAGAGAGAATTTAATACCTAAAGATATGTAGAGTTCAAATAGCAAGAAGACAAAGTGATACTTTGAGTTTCATTTCTTTACTGATCTCAGCAGCCAACTCCAATGAGCTCTGCTACAAAGGAAAACTCAATCAAGAGAGCTTTTTTTTATAAGAGTAAGAACATTTGATAAGTTGAGCAGAACCAGAGAAGGTAATTATTTCCAAATAAATGCTGAGTAACCATTTAGGAAAACTCCAGAAGTTTTACCTGGATTTAAATAAATTTAGGCTAGGAATATATTAGGAGGCTTCTAAACAGAAAGGTTTTGATGCTGAGGATTCTTCCAAAACTAGTAGGGGAGGCAATAAACCTTATCATCTTTAAGACAGACCTTGGCAGGCTAATGAAAAAGCTTGTATGATATTGTTGCAGAGGGACTGGACTTAATGATCTAAGAAATCACTTTTGGTCCATTGTTACATACTGTGAAAAGCATGCAACTAGAAACATTAAGAGCAGGAATATTACAAAGAGGTATTCAACACATTCAATAAAATCTTTAAATGAACAAGCTATTTATAAATGTTAATTAAAGTGCAGAAGACAGCAGGTTATTTTCTTATTCTATTCAATATAATAATTTTCTGACGATAACAGAGATATCTAGAGATATTGAGTTGGTTTTCAGTGAGGGCTCTGATACTGGTCTAAAGGGAGTTATGCAGCAGGAGAATGTCTCAATAACCATTGTGTTTCTTTTTGTCCTTGCAGCATCCTCACAGTAAAGTAGAGCACAGTAAGACAGGAGACACAGAGGAAAAGACAATGACCTTAGCAGCAAGACATTCACCCCTGCAGCCAGAAGCTTGGTGACTATGAATAAAATACAGTAAATCCCCTGTTGATAGCAAGAACAAGTTCATCTATTCCCATTGCCAAAGCAGACAGAGTTGAGGACTACATGCTCTAAAATCCATTATAAAAGAGCTGTGCACTATCATATATTTCAAAAATTACTCTTGTCCAATAGAAGACAGTCACCTTGCACTACTCTAATGAGCTCTAAAGCTGATGAAGCATGACTAGCAATAGGGAGAGAAGTACAGAGTGGCTAATTGGCATCGAGATGCAGAAAGTTTCACATCTAAGCTATTGGTGACAATCTAAGGCAATTTCCATGGGAGATATCTGTGCTCTTGCCTGACCATATTTTAACATGTCTGCATTTTTCTGTGGAGGTTTGAAAATGCATGGAAATGCCCTAATGCATGGTGCAAAACTTAGACACTTTTTGCTTTGAGTCAGGAACTGTATTTGAATTCAGCTTTAAAGATGACTGCAGTCAAAGTGGAAGAAAGTTATTGGATCTTGCCATGTTTGCTAGTGTTCAGGGGTCTTTTACCTCTGAGTTTTTAAGTCAATAGTGTATCTAGAGCCTGTGAAAGCCAGAAAACAGCCTGAAAAGTACATGAAGTGTTGTCTGTTAGAAGGAGGTACTATAGCCAGCTTCCTCCAGAAAACAATAAACAGGAGGACTTCTGTGCAGAAACTCCTGGCAGCAAGGTCACTCTCATGACTCAGAACGGAACTACCTCATATCATCTTGCTTGATGAAAGCCAGTCCCTCCACAGACTCTCCCTACAGTCTCTTTAGTTAAAAGCAATTTACCATAGGCAGAGTTGAAACTGAGAAATGGACCACTTGGAGAATGAGACCTACAGTTTACAGATTAGCCTCTTTAGTAGAGTAATATCCGCTTTAGAAACCAGCAAGTGCTGGTCCAATATTTAAGCATCCCTGACCTGGAACCTGAGTTTTTAAAGATGGAGAGTGTCTTGGAGGAAAAGCTATTCAACTTTGAGAATTCATTTTTAGATAATAATTTTCATAATCAGCATTTTAAAATTAGCTGTAATGGAGAATAAAGGGTAGTGCCTAACTCATATGCTGTCCTCTCTTAATAGTCAGTGGTCCCCTTGAGCACTTGGAGATTGATGGCACATCATACCATGTGTTCTCTGCCTTATTAAACAACAACTTAGCCCACATAAGAAAAACAAACATTCCCAATTTCCACATCTGTTACTTTTCTGCTGCAAAACCCAAAGCTTTTGCACTGTACCAGAGGTATGACTGCATTGTCAGGCAGGCCAGAGATTACTTTTAAAAGCTTTCAAGTTTTCTCTAAGGACTTGCACACATCACTTGCACATCACACTATGTGCTGTACTTGGTTGTGACCTGAAAGGCCCATCTCTTGATTTTCTTGGATTCTCATTTATTTTTTTGGACAAACAGCATGAGCTACAGTTAAACTGTGCAATGTACCATGAGTGATTAGATATTAGAAAGAATAATAGTCTTTACAGAGTAATGCACTATATTTTACAAGTTACAAAAAAAAAAAAAAAAGCCATTTGCTCCGTCCTGTTCATGTCTAGAACTTTCATTCATAGAGGATTAAAATAATTCTCCAAGATTGTGTCAGAGGTATCCTTGGAAATAATAAGCCTAAATTCTGGCAATTTTCCCAGTACAATATATTTGCTTGAAAAAACCTAATGCAATATGTTGAGTGGTTTTTATGTGTGTATTTAATCAAATATTTCAATGTTTCTCTTCTGAAGAAAAAAATCTATGCCAGTAGATGAGATAAATCAATGCTCAGCATTAGAGGTGGATAAAATGCATTGCATGAAAGCATTCTTTTTTTTTAGGGAAAATTAGATTTAGTGAGTCCAAAACAGTTTGCAGAGAGATGTAAATAGAGTTGTATTGTTACTTGGGGGAAAAAAAAAATCTGACATATTTGAAATGGCTTTATTTTTTCCTAAAACAATGGTGAAAAGATTTTTGGTTTTGCACTGAACTGAGCAGTTTTCTTCATTTAATTCTGAAAATATTAATCAACAAAAGTATTCTACTGGTGCAAATAAAGAAATGTGCATTAAATATTAACTTGTAACTACTGTGGATTCAACCTCAGAACTTAGAAAAACCTCTGGGGATGTGAAAAAAATAATTTTGATATTTAAGCTTTCTGCATCCTGTGCATACATTAACAATTTAATCTTCATAACTATTTTATTATACAGCTGCATTATCCTGAATTATGGAGTGGAGTCCCACATTTCACCATTAAAGTTCTGGAGGCCTGTTACTCTAGGAAGACCATGGTATCTCAGGGCACATTTTCTGGAATGTTGCTTACCCGGGATGGATGAACAAACTGGGTTCCACAGCAACATCAATGAAAATAACTGCATTTTTCCTCATCTATGATTAATATAATAATTGAAAAACATTATTTTTACAGCAGATTTTCCAATTTTTCTGCATATTTTTGCCTGTGTTCTATCTGCCAGATTATAAAAAAGTATCAAGGCTTTGAAGAACTGGGGAAGAATTCACCCTATTAGGGAGTCATATCCCCTCTTCATTTTAGCACAAACTTAAAGAAGTGTAGGGATTTGCAAAGTTAAAAATATTCAGACTTAGCTTTGGAAATGTTCTGAAGTAATAAAAGCTCACTAGAAAAACTAGTTGGAGAGTCTCCTTGGAGGAAGACAAAAAATTAATAAACTAAACAATGGTCTTGCTGTATTATTATTCTCTGGGTTCTCCCATCCTTGTTGCATGGGGCAGCCTTTTCAAGAAAATACACATATGTAAAACACATGCAGTTAGCACTAATAAATATGCCAACAGGAAGCTAAACAAAGTTATCCTGTAAAGTTCCCTTTCGACTGTGATTTTTTATTTTTTTTTTGATTCTTGAATTGTACTTAATACACAAATGAACAACAAGTATTTTCTGAAACAGCACAAAAAAAAAATTAACAAGAGAATAGAAAAAAAAAGCTATGAACAAAACAAGGCCAGCTGGAGAACAAAGTAATGTTATTAGCAGATCCAAAGACAATCATCTCCCAGGTTTGTTGCTGTTACACTACCTCATACAGATTGCTCCCATATTCAGGCTTTGATAAACATTACCACGTTAATCACACAGAATGAAACATCACAAGCTTAGGAACGAGCACTAGCTCACATCAGCAAGGCCACCAAGAGTCAGCTTTCCAGCACGGGAAGGTATTGCCCCAAAAGGGGTCCCTGGTGGTGTGCCAACCCTCATTAGCACTTGGCATCAAAGCCAGCAACAGAAAACACAAACATGCAGGAGTCAGAGGAGAGCAAAACAGGGTTAGAGTTTATGGACCCTGTATTTAGTGCATTTTAAAAGGTAACTGTCGATGTAATATAAAGACATTGAGAAATAGAGATGTTTAAAATCCTCACTGATGGGCACAACTTTTCAGTAAATACTTAAAAGTGCATTTGCTGTGGCCAAAGATTTTTCTATGATGCTCCCAAGCAGCTCTTGAAAGCAGGTGGGTCACTGACATTTTCAATTACTAATTTACTTCTTTCATTAATTCCCCGTTGGATACAATTTAAAGCACCCAAATAGCAGACAGAACAGCAAGGGTACAAAAATGTCTGTTCCACATGTGGGGACGTTCTGGTGGACTGGTTCTCACCGGGTCTTTCCTAAACAGAATTAGTGTATCAACTGCAGGTTTTACATAGAAAGAGAGGGAGATTTGTCTGCTTATTGTGGGTAAGTGTAGTTGTCAACTCTGTCACGTTGGTCAGACCAAGCTTTTGATGTGTAATTTAGAAGAACAGATGTTTTATCTGGGAACTGGTCCAGAGTTTAAAAAATTTATTTGTGAGGAACTCAGTATGGTTTCTTTTGTCAGCAGCAGTAGCCTCAAAAGTACTGAAGAAGTGCAGAGTAAGTAGCTGAACTTCTAAGTCACAGCACAGCAGCAGAGATGTTGCATGATTACCTTTGTGAGTGACATACATTGTAGTGATAAACTAATTGGTGATCTCCAGTTAAATGGACTGAACAAAGCTATAAACCCTGGACATGTTAATATGATCATTATTTTTTCATCAGTACTCTTTTCTCGTTCTGTTCTTCTCAAAAAAGCTCAAGAGTGACATTGTTCCTTCCCATCAGCTGCACTAGCAACAACCAGCAGAGACAAATGACACCAGGTTTTACAGGACTGCAGATGTATGAGAAATCTTTGAGACATATTAACTACTGCATTTCATGCAAAACTGAAATAATAAAGATTCTTTCTCATAGATCATGTCCAAATTGAAAGGGGTTTTAATCCACACAAATGATTTCATAAGGCTCCATCATTAGTCCAAGGACTATTAAGCATATAAGAAGGTACCTTCACACTTATCTTTTACACAGTCTTCAATCACTGCCTAGTCTTGCCTTTTCTCTTAACGCACTGTCCAATTTGCACTGTAAACGCCTTAGAGGAAGTCCTGACAAAACACTATTATCTGTCCAATAGACCTCTTAGACATCTTCAAGACCCAGGGCTGATCGCACCAGGTGACTGCAGAGGGAAGGTGGAAGAGGGAAGGAGGAAGCTGCATGGGAGAGGCCAGGCTGCCCCTAGGGCAATGGGACTTCAAGCAGCCTCCTTTGGTACCCCCAGGACAACCCACAACCAAACATACCAGCTCTGTGAGCTGCTCTCCCATGGTCCCACCCCATGCACCCTGCCAGCTGGGTCAAGGGATCCCACACCTAGTAGGTCTACCATGGGTGAAATATGTCACAGCTACACTGCCAGAGGCTTAGCATAAAGGCACGAGACTGAAAGCCTTACAGGATGAGTCAGCCATGACAGGGCAAGGGTCTGAGTGTCTCCATTTAACTCAGTTTTGGACACTGTTACTGTATTCCTGCAGTGGTTTAAAAAGCGTGTGTTCCAGCACAAAGGCAATGAAGGAGCAATGGCTCTGCATTGTCACTGCTGATTTCAAAGTTACCTACACCAGCCAGGAAAAATAACAGCTTCCTTGTGCTGCAACTCTTCAGTGGGCCAGTTAATCAGGTGATGCAAATCGGCGTAGCTCTGTCTGGAAGCCTCAGCAAATAATGCATGTTGCTCTCCTGATTACTTTTTGCTGAGCCTACATGCTTTGTAAAGCTACTACAGCAAGTTGATAATGATGCATGAAATGGAAAACCCTTCTGAGCACACCCAAAAGCACTGTGGATGTGCAAAGCAATCACAATGGTACTGTGGTATTTGATGGTTCTTCCTCCACACGCGCCCACACTATTTTATTGAGGCTTTGACCGGGTTTAAATAGGTGCAACTCCACCTCTTGTAATGCATTTACTCCTGATTAACCAGCCTTAAATATGTCTGGTCAGATGTACAGAAGCATTTGAGTCAAGCACAGAAAAAAGAACAGAATGTTGTAGGACTAAAGATTAAAATCTTTACTAGTGTCACTCCACTGATTCTAATTACCAGAGAATTTGTCCTAGTTACTTTCCTTGTTGACATGTCTACCCTCTGAGGCAAGGGTAGTGAGTATTTTGAGAATAAAAAAACATTGTAGCATATGAGCCACTATCACGCATCAGCAGTAGCTCCTACAGCATTACAGAACTTCCTGGAAATTATCTGGAGAATTTTCAAAGTAAGTTTTTAATACTTTTCATCTCCATAGTCACAGCGCTACACAAAGGTTAGCTGAAATAGCTGCAGGCACTGGAGGTATCATAGAGAGATCACATGAAATACAGCCTGGTTTCTGAAAATCAGATCCTCCTCTATCCACTACTCTGTACCATTTTGACCACTTTTGGGACATTAAGTACTGGAATGCTCAAAAAGCATTTGGCTCAACATCTATGTCCATATATCATAAGGATCACCATATAATGCAAGTGCTTTAAATCCATTCCAACTAGAAAATCTAAGCTACATAACACTGAAACTGTCATTAGAACGTAAGGACTGCACATAGCCATACTCCTAACATCCTTCCAGAGTTCATTCCATATAAAACCCCAAAGATTAAATATACTGTCATGTGCACATTGCACTATTATCTTTGTGTTATCCAAGACACCTCATTTTTCTTTTTTTTTTTGTTTTTTATTACTGGATTAGCTTCCTCAGCCAGGGAGAAGTGAGGTAAGATGTCAGGTGGTAATAGTACATGGGAATCAGTTCATCTTGAAATTTAGTTTAGCTTAAACAATGCAGTTAGCACTGATAAATATGCCAACAGGAAGCTGAACAAAGTTATCTGGTAAAGTTCCCTTTGGGCTGGGATTTTTTTTTTTAATTCCTGAATTGTACTTAATACACAAATAAACAACATGTATTTTCTGAATCAGCAAAAAAAAAAACAAACAAAAAAAACCTAGAGAATAGAAAAAAAGCAAGGCCAGCTGGGGAACAAAGGAATGTTATTAGCAGATCCAAAGACAATTAATCATCTCCCAGGTTTGTTGCTGTTACACTACCTCACACAGATTGCTCCCATATTCAGGCTTTGATAAACATTACCACATAATTCAGTTTGGCTTAAACAGTTGTGGAACTACAAACTCAGCTGACAATGACATTTAGGCACCTGAATTGTTACAGGCAAATTTTTTCTCCACTACTGAATAGGGAAAGAAATTGGGGACCAATCACCAGATTTATCATGCAAATGTAACGAAAGCAAGACAACCTATTTTCCTTAGAGACCAACTATTTAGAGTTGCCATTACAACAGCACAGGGGTTTTTTTGACATCTGTTGGCAAGAGGAGGGGCTTTTTTTTGGGTCATTTGCCAGTTCTTTACCAAATCTAAGCAGAGGTTTTGATATATTTTTTAAAAAATCTTTATTTTTCTATTTTTAACTGCTTCTAATTAAATTACCAGAACAGTAAATGTCTCTGACAAGATGTTTTCATATTCCAAGTTTTCATATTTTTAAAAATTACTTGGTTTAATGTTTATTTTGGAGTTCTCTCATTGTACTACTTCTCATCATGCTGAATATCTATGAAGACACCAAAAGCTCCAAGAACATAAACTTTCCTTACCTGTGTACCAGCTGTTTGCGGCTTACACAAATAGCAGTTTCATAGTCATGAGTGACACACACTTTATGAGGGCTGCACTTCGTCTTCAAACATGGATCTTTGGATGGATCAAGTGCTATAAAAAAACCAAACCAAACCAAATATTAAAAAACAAAGTGAGAAATGCATATAAAGTTATCTTTTGGTGAACAGATGACTACTGGTTAGAATGAACAGTCTCACCTGAGTGAATAAATACTTTGTCATCCTATAATATGTGTCATTGCTTTCAGATTGCTTGTTAAATACAGATGTTTAAGTAGAAAGATAGATGGAAGAGCTTAAAGACTCTGGTTGAACAGTGATGTGTGTCTAACTTGACATTTACATAAATATTAGACATGATGCTTTGGGATGAAGTTGTGGTATGATCATCTATAGCATGGTGGTTATTTTACAGGAAAGTTATAGTGGAATAAAATACGTGCACAAGTAACTAAAGTACTTGTATTTCAGAAGCTATCTAATAACTGACATATCACAGAGTCCTAATAAATATAATGTATGGAATAATAGAATTCATTAAATTAATATAAACTGTATAATAGAGATACTGTTAATATTAAAAATAAATGTATTTATTTTTACAGATAAGCATCTCCTGTACTTTAAATGTTTCAGTAGAAGAAGAGCAGTAATAATAAAATAATCTTGGGAACCATAAAATAAACCTGGTCTTTTACATAACAATTTAGATCTGCAGCAGTGCTGTCAGAAGAGGGATAAAAGAACATGATGTGTTGCTATCTTAGAGCAAAAATGCTCAAGTTCTTTTCCCTCCTGATGCTCCCCAGGTAAGTTCTTCCTCTAAAAAGTCAGTCCTTACACAATATTCTCCTTTCAACACTACCCAGTGTTCCTCTTCCTGGTGGTAGCATCCCAGCATCAGGGAGTCATCACTGCTGCTTTATCCTCTTCTCCAGCAACCTACCAGGAGCCTACCAGGACCCAGGGACAGGCAGGGACACACAGCCCTGAAATGTATAGTCAGTACTTCAGCCAGCCCCAGGATAATAATACAGTGGTCAGTCTTTCAATAGTTCTTAAGCTGCTGGAGAAAAGGACATGGCAACAGTAAAGGGAGCTTCTCTCCTTCAAGGTGATGGCTGGTTTGAGGTACTGCAGCTGGTCAGAAGTCTGGAAAATGTAGTAGTGGGAGTCTGAAGAGTGTCTACATGTTTTCTTTCTATACACAAAAATGCCACCTAACACTAATGAAGAAATGAGGACATAGCATATTACATGTATTACTAGAACTGTACATACCTTTCCCCTCTCTTCAAATAAAGGAAGATATTACAGATTGCATCAGAGACCTGATGTGGCAAAATTAAGATTTGTTTTGGGATCACTTGTTTAGCACCCAAAGGGAGCAAAATGATCTGATCTAAGTGGAGGTAAGAGCTACACCTTCACAGAGGCAAGAAGATGCTGGTGCATTAGGCTCTGAAGCAGGTGCTGGAGCAGCCTCCTAGTCCTTGCAGAAGCTTGACACAGGCAGACAGCATTTGCTGTTTCACCAGTGTGCAAGCCTGCCTGCTCCTGCCAAGTTTCTATAGACACTTCCTTAAATGAGTGGTGATTTGGTAATCTTTGAAATGAAAAAAGAGGAGCAATACAGTGCTGTACTGGATACCACTCAAATTAGAGCACTGATCCCACCTGGGAAAATCTTTTATAAATACTTTTCTGCAATCAAGTCCCATTTGAAAAGCTATCTATTGAAATTCATGCTCTTACAAAAGCATGAGCAATAAGATGTATCTGCCAGCATGAATTACAAATATTCAAAAAAATTGTTATCTGAATATCTTAGAAGGAGGGAAATCACAGCCATACAGAGAAATTTCACTTTTGTTTAAGAAGTGATTTGTAGATAAGCTTTTTTTGGACATTATTTTGCCATGGACTTGACTTCCTGTTCTTCTCCAGTGTGTCCTCAAATCCTATTTTACTTGTCCCCTCCCTCCCCACATTATGGGCCACTCTTGGAAATGGACAACTTTTAGTTTAATTTCTGAGACTGTATAAAGTTTCTACTGAACATTATGATAACCAAGTTTCCCACTTCTATTGAATAAGCAGAGAAACTTTTAATAGATAGTACTTGAAGAACAGTAAGTTTGCTATGCACCAAATTTCTTTATACAACTGCAAATGTAATTCCTATGAGCAGAGGATTCTTCTGTTCTGCAGTACCGAAGAGCTGCATTTCTTGGGTGTTGAACAGCCATAATTACAGCTCTTAACACATTAACACCCCTTACACATTGGTGATGGACAACTGAGCTTCATTAGTGCAAAGGTATCCAGTGGACTGACTGCCTTTGGTACACAACATAGTACAAGCAAAACAAAAATGTTAAAAGCTTTTTCTTTTAAATCCATTAAAACTGATACAAAAGGTGAAGTGAGAAAGGAAGGAGCAACAACCATCTGTTTCCTGCACCATAAACAGCAAGGCATCAACACACAAGGAGTTGCCATTAGGAAAATACCCATCTAGGTGGTGTTTGAGAGGCCAGGGTCTGTCCCTCTGAACAGGCTCTTCAGGGGTGTTTTCAGTTGTCTCTTGGTGTCCTTTCTAAGTCAGCCTGAGAGGCAAATGGGAAGCAGCCCATCCTGTGTTCTTTACACTCCCATAACACAGCAGCTGAGATATACATTCTTCAGCCTCTTACTTCACTCTCACTGGAGATCAAGTTAAGATCGAGGCAGATATTTGACAGGGATTGAAATGGCAATCCATTATTTTCTTACCTCACTGTCTACCTAGGTATTTTTAAACTGCAAAACGGGGTAAGATACTTTCCTTATGCCAAGCCTTTAATAAGTAAGGAGCGTGAAGGGTCATCAGACTGTAGATTCAGTGAGCTGATGTAATTCAAATGGCACATCTACACCAAAAAACATAATGACCAGAACTTTTGCTTGCTTGTAGCTAGCTTTGCTCTTTTACTGAAGCACATGCACATTATTTGCTTTTTGCTGGTGAGACATCCTTGGTGCAAAATGGTGCATCAACAGAAACCACTGTGCAAATTGGCCAGAAGTCCAGGGCTAAAGCTGCCAATGTTGCTGGGCTGCTGGAGGCACTCGCTGACCTTGTGCTCATTGTTTTCTACCAGCCAGTGCCTCCATAAGCGAGGGTGTGGGTTTAGCCCTGAAAGTCAATACTAGTTTGACATGAAAAAGAGAAGCAAGATTTAGGGCCACGTGGTCTGTATGACCTAATGCACAGTTTCAATAATTAGCATTTTTTCATAGTCTCTATTTGAGACTCTTTAGGTCTTCTAAGGCAATAAAAATGCAAGCACTGCTAAAGTATGCATGTTCTGAAATAGCATTACACAATACATTGCTAAAAGAAACAAAAATATTTGTCTACCAAGAAAGAAAAGCATTGCTGAATGGTCATCAGTCTGAAGCAAAGGAATGGGAAAATACATGGTTGGAAATTCTGGTCACTATTCCATTTTAAATCAGGCCTCAACTTCTATTCCTCAGTGTCTTGCTTATAAAATCTGAGAGAACAATAATGCTGGCAATAATAATAAGTAAAGCTTTTCCCTATCTGTTTGTTGGATTAATTATTTCATTCATGGTGGAAAAGCTCATAAAGATCCTTAAATGGAACACATTATAGAAACAGCATTTATTATTCATTGCAAACAGCCCTTACATTCAGTTCAAAACAGTAGAAAGAACTTTATTAAATACAAGCAAAACTGTCAGAAGACAGCAAAAACTCCTACAATGTGGAACATAAGAGGTCAAAATAGGGATTTTTAAGTCTGCAAAGTTCCTCAACATGTTAATAAGTTTGGAAGGTTGTTCTACTGCTAAGCAACTTAAGCCCTGAGGAGAGTTCGTAATAAGAAACAATTTCTGAAATATGCTAATCAAAGATCATGCTTTGTTAATCAGATTTCTACATGACTGGGAGCAGATGCTCATCATCTGCAGAAGAAAAGACCCTTGGGAATAAGATGAAACATAATAACCATATTTGTCATCACAGTTCTTTTTGTCCTAAAGCAGTAAGTATGAAATCTTTGAAAAACAAGAAACAAAAGTAAAAATAAGTAAAGTGAGAAGAGGAATGGGGGAAAAAAAAGTTTTTTATTATCAAGATGTTATTTTATCAGCTTGAAAGGAAGACTACAGCCATCCATTTTCTATGTCAGAGTCTGCACACTCAGGGCTATCTGCACAGTAATAACGAAAAAAACCTTAAGCCTGTCTTTAATATGGGAAGATTTTTCAATTTTTTCTGTAGACTGAGACTGATGGTGAAATTGGTATTAGTTAATCTGACCTGACAGTGGGTGAGGACTGGGCCAAGATTTCTGGGGGGATATATGTTCAGTCAATATTGGAATTAAAGGCTTCACATGTACATAGATTATTTGATGGAAACCCACTTCAGTCACCCTGTCTATCTTTCTGTGAGTTCAGGCTTCATAGTTTCCTGTGCTGAGCTTTTCCCATGTTATTCAAATCCCTGCACACCTGGTCTCCAAGAGAAGAATCCGTCCCAGGAGACAGCTGGCTGAAACACAGGGAGACAGACTACTGCACATCTTTCAGTAGAATCATTTTCAGAAGTATTTTATCCTGGAAAAATTTAGAATTTCTGGCTTTTTATCTTGTCTCAAATGTCCTACTCTTCCTCACTTAACACTTAGATGTTTCTGCCACTGACATTTGTTTTCTGGACAGCTGTCCTGGTACTCTAAGCTGTCAAGTATTTTCCTGTCTGGCAGAGTACAAGTGAACTGTTTAGATGGGGTAAAGTTTCTGCTTCATTGGTCACTGCATTATTGTAGGAAAACTGTACTCTACACGTCAGCTGATTGCACTGCAAAGGTGAAAGGCTTTCATATGTATGCAGTGACCCAAAACCTGTGCTAGCCCATTTATACAAAACAGAGATGCAGAATCAGAATTCCTGTCTTTAAGGACTTGCATTCCATTCTTTGGACAAGCTTTTATAATGTAACCTATGTTCCCTCCTGAAACTATAAGCCTTCTGTTGTGATCTCATAGCTATACCAGAATAATTGGTAAATAGTAAACACTAGGGATTGCATCAGATCATTAACAACCTCCTAATGGTGTGGTGACGTCTCTTTCCAATACCAAAAGGACTATAAAAAGGACCAATTGCATCTCAAATGCCTCTCCTCCCAAGCTCCACAGAGCAGATCAGAGAACATTTGCTTACAACCAGTACACACTTTCCTCTCCCCTCCCTGCACCATTCACCAGAGGCTGTGAGTTTGCAATATAAATCAGTATTGGACAAAGACCTACCAACAGTGTTTGAGGTATTTTTCTATTACATTTCATGGTTTTATATATTACCACTATGAAAGAAGACTTACGACCTGAAGGCAATTCCCTAGTCCAGACAATGGCAGTGCAGGGGGAAGTTGCTCTCTAAGACTGTAGCTCTATATGCTGCAGCTCTGGGTCACAATGTTAATCACAGCAGGGCAAATTTATTTTTCACACATTTGACTTCAAAAGGGTGGTAACAAATAAATACTTCCACTGTCTTGCAGCAACAGATGTGTAATCCTGCAGAAACTGTACAACTAGTTCACAGCAAGATTTATGAGCTTGATTCTGTTTTTATGACCATTTGTTTGGGGAAAGAGAGTAATTTCAAACTCATAGCTGCTTAGTGGAGCTGAAACAAACTATGCAATCAAAACGAAACGGCATTATGTAAATATTGGGTTTTTTGTTTTCAAAATTGCCTGACAATAAGTACTATGATCACTCAATGACAAAAATACTTCTGCATAATGAAATGTCAAGAGTGGTTGCTTTTATGCAATCCCCTTGGAACTGTTCTGACTGTATGAGCAAAGAAGAACATCTGCTGAGAAAGGTATGATGAACTGGAAAATGGGACCTGCTGTCTTCGATGCAGAGATCCTAGTACATATTTTAAAGCAAAAGAGATTGATAATAAAGCCTCTCAATTAAATGGTGCATTACATTACAGGTGTGCATTTCAGTATTATTATGTATTACTCAACTCCAGCGACAATCCCCAAGCGAGCGCAGGAAGGGAGCCCAGCTCCTGGCTGTAGAAAGCAGCAGCTGGGTGAGGGGCCGTGAGCTGCCAGCAGGTCTGGGCAGGCAGGGGTGTAGAGCTCCCCACCCGGCCTTTTCCCATGCAGCATGGAGCTCCAATGGCAGCCCACGTCAAAGTTCAGATCTAAGAGGCAACGTTTCAAATCACCATCTTGTCTCTACATATAGCCAAGGATAATGTGCCATCAAAGCAGCTAAGTAATGACTTGGAGGAATTTTACTGTACACTTCCATGAAAACCATCATATAGCAAATGTGTAAGAAGCTACACAGCCAGTTTAATCCTGGATTAATAAAAACCTCTACAGATGATGGCTAAAAACAGGTCTGGTTTTAAGATTTCAGTTGTTTGAAGCAAATCTTAGACATCCCCCCAGAATCAGAACTTCTACTCTACTCTATTCTACTCTACGGAGTTTATGCTTTTTTTTTCTTAAGGTGAACATGGCCATACATATTAACTTAAAGAGCACTCACGTGAACATTGCTCTGCTTCTCTCTGAAAACATGACAGTTTTCAATGCTTCACTGGTAAACTCCAACAAATCCATTTGCTGTCAGTGAAGCTTAATCCACAGGACTACCTTGTATGAACAAGACACCCAAGGAAGCCTGTGATGGACTTCCAGGCTTTTATAGCCACTCAGAAGGCTTCTGCCTATACCCTTTCCCCAGGTTTTCTGATTTTATAGGTTGTCGAATGACCACATCCACTGGCTAAGACTAGGTTGTTTATTGGAGCTGAGCGTATTGTTAATAATTTTGGTTTAAAAATATATTATTCAGTAACATTACACACACCCCTCCCACCCCCAATCAAGTACAAATCATTACCAATGGTTTCTATGCTGTTTCTTCAAATCTTGGCATAAATCATTCTGCTTCATTAGGGAGAAAATTGGTGTTAGCCCTCCCCCAAGTCTAGGAGAGAACATGTCTTCGATTAACAAGCTCAGATATTTAAGTCTCTCTTTACTCTCACATGCTCCCTCTCTGCATAATTACTCAGAGCAATTTGCATACAGAAATCAATTCAGCTGAAAATTAATTACTGTAGGCCTGAATGTTTCAAACATGTATATGAATTATTTTCAGTAAATGGAATTTCTCGAGGCAGTTAAACAGTGACATCTCAAACTGTCAGCATTTATTCCATCACTGCACAGTACTTCTGTATAGCTCTGTTTTGGAGCACTCTTAACATTTGAGGAGCTGAAGACATTGCCATAGTGCACAGATGCATCTATTTTAATTTTTACAGGTATTTCAAAAATAATTTCTTATAACTGCCATATAATTGCTTTTGACATTGCTGAGGACCACCAAGGCTAAATATGCTTCAAAGGACTCTACAGATTTCCTTCCCCAAGCAAAGGATAAGAACCTGCATATTTAAATGAATTACCTTGACAAGTATACAGAAATATGATGCAGTAAAAATAATAAGAAAAAAAAAGGTAAAGTTAGAAAATGTGCTTTCATAGGTGGATGTAATAATCAGTCACAACCATCAGTGTCAGAATTTTGTCTGGCAACTGTTAAAGAGGCTTGCAAGACCAAAGTTGATTTGCTAATGAGTCACTGAAGAGAAGGTCCTGTTTTGATTTCTGACAATGAATCATTATGAATTATATCTCAATGTACTGCAAATGTATCTCAAATGCTTCCTCACATTGGAGCAGGTTTTAAGTGTTTATTTCTCCTTAGGTATGTTTAGTTAATATTTATATCTTGTAAGCATTTATCTTTATCTTTTGAAACTGAAAAACCAAATATCCACGGGAAATAAGTAGCTGTCCAGTATAACTGGGTACTTGTTTTGCTTTTCACCCAGCACCAGGAGGACTTTCACAAACAACTCTGCTGCCTGCAAGGCACCAGTTCAAACAGCTCAGATAGGTTCAAGAAAGTAGGGTCTGGCACCAGTGCCATAATACTTCTCTAAATTCCAAGCACCTTCACTATATGATGATTTGGGCATCATACCTCAGGGTGTGTTTCTGCATTTCCCAGTAAGCTGAAGGCAAAACAGACCTAAAAGCCTCACAGATAGAGGACACTGGTCAGATGTTCCATTCAATTATTCATGTCAGGAAGTAGGGAGGATATAAAAATAACCCCAATTCTCTGGAACTCACAAGGCTGTGGCATATGTTTAATGACAGCAACTCTACAGCTTCTGTTTTAGAGTCCCAAAAACTCCTGGGGTGATCCAGCTTCAAGCTTCCTGGGATGGAAGTGTTGAGCTTCAAAAGACTGCTTTAATCTTTTGTTGGTGGAACATAAGAAAATGAACAATCCTCTGCTTCTACCTTGCAATAAGGACACAGTCCTGAAGTATCTGTCTTAACAGGAACAGAGTTAAATCCATGACTGGCTCCTGCTGTCAGCCTCAGTTCTCTGCTTACTTTTCAAGGGCACCCCATAACAATGCAGTCATTTGTCTCATAGAATCACAGACTGGTTTGGGTTGGAAGGGACCTTTACAGCTCATCTAGTCCAACCCACCTGCAGGGAGCAGGGACATCTGCAGCTAGAGCAGGTTGTTCAGAGCTCCAGCCAACCTCACCTGCAGTGGTTCCAGGAATGGGGCATCAACCACTTCTCTGGGCAACCTGGGCCAGGGTCTTGCCACCCTCAGCATAAAAAATGTCTTCCTTGCATCTAGTATAAATCATCCCTCTGAAGCAATAATACAATAGAAAAAAAATTACTGCTATTTAATTCAGATGACTAGTTTGTGAGATATGGAACCTTTTTCAATTTTGCAACTTTCTAACTTTGATTAAAAACTATAATGAACTGAAATACTGTGAACTACAAGTAGAATAAAACTTAAACAATATAAAACTCCTCTATTTTTCATAGATAATATATTACAAAATAATTTTTACTATTCTTCAATAGATATTTTATGTCACTAAATCTCACATTTAATGAATCACAAACATGAATTACAAGAATCTATTTTCATGATTAATTTTTAGAGCAGAAGTGTATCACTGTTACTACCGGTTTCATCAGCAAATAGTAAAAAATAAGGATCAAATTAATTTTTGAGAATCAGTATTTCAGTATGCACATTTACAATTCTTTTGTAACACAGCATTGTAGAGAGCTAGGCAAGAAATAAAAATTCTCGATATCAATTCTCTGAAAGGCTGAGGAGTTTGCTCTGTTTGTCGACAGACTGAATGTCAATGTTGTTACAGTTACAACAATTCCCAGCCAGGCACCCTGCGTATCTCTACATCCTTGTATTAAAATGTTAAACTAGATAAGACATTCAGCCCTGAAAATGAGAAAATCTCTACTGCTTCTATTAAGTTCCTTTGCTTATTTGCTAGGATAAATGAAAAAGAATTTGACTCCCAATATTATCAGTTATTGAGTATAAAGTACAGGAGATCATTCTATGCTTAATTAATAAGGTACAATATGGATAGAACTCGTTGAAACAGTAGGTCATGGAAGTCTTACCAACTTCACATTTGTTCTTAGCATTTTAGTGCATGGGCAGTAGCTGTCCTGGTCCATGGGGCAGGAAGAAAAGAACACCTTGATGCCATTGCCTTGTTCTATCACTGCCTTTTTTTGTGACTTAGGAAAAATAAGTTTGTTGCTCTCTGCTTCCCTCTCTTTTTTTTTTTCTTTTTTTTTTTTAGCATTTAAAGTAGGGATCATAATATTTTCTGTCTAGAAATCACCATGGGATTCTTGGAAGGCATCACAGGACACAAAGGGACCCTATGACTGAGTTGTAGTGATTTCAAACTAGCTAAATTCTGCAGAATGAAGAGCTGTTTCATGTTCATTTATGGCCGTTTGATTGTCTCCATGGAAACATGGGCAAAACACTTCATTTTCTCCATCAACAGAGGAATATTTGTTTCCATATTACATTAGTTTTAGTGTGCACTGGCAAATACAAAAATAAAACACTTATCGAAGGCTGATTCCATTATGAAAAAATTGTAGTTTCAGTCTTATCCCATGGAAGCAGCTCCTGTCAACCTGATACCAACATGAAAATCCTTGCAAAATGGGAACAGAACACTCTGGATTAAGTATGAAATAGAAAAATCAGAGATGGTAAGTTTACAGGCGAAGAATTTGTAGAATTATAAAGTTATGGGGCTTTTTAGCCACGAGACACAACCAGAAAAACCTACAGAATGAGCACTGCTGCTACATGTGCCTTGTACATAACCTAGAAATGGTGCAACACAGAACAAACACAGTGTGAATTGGCTGGGGCTGGCTTACTGGAGTGCTCATTGCTGCTGAGAGGCGTTACCTAAGCAGGGAAAAATCCTCTATAGATAATCCATTAGTCATATAATTGATATCTGGAAGAGGCTTAAATGGAAAATAAATGAAAGGACAAACACCTGTCCTGACTGGTATAGTAAATATAAATACAGCAAAGAGAATTCCTTCTTCGAGCATCTTTAACAGAAAGGGTGCCATGAAAACCAGTGAATACCCAATACCACTCCACAGTGCAAGAGAGGGTCTCTAATGGGAAACAAAGATGAAAATTCATAAACTATAGGAGAATTTTGTTAAAATGAACTCCACTCTGCTGGAATTTCCAGTAATTGCTGGATTTATGCCAAAGGCAGAAATCTGGAGACTAGGAGTTTGCAAACAGTAGGAGATTTGTGACTTCTGCACACAGAATGAAATGAAAGGGTAAAATAAGCAGGTAACCTGTTTAGAAGTGGAAAAAGCAGATTGTCAAATGGGCTGAAAGACAGAAAGTGGTCACAAGGAAAAGCATTAGCATTGCAATTTAGAAATGCAAGTTGTAGGACTTGTACTGCCTTGCAAAAAAAAAATACATACAGAAGGAAAACCCAACACTGGGTTCTTTCTACAGGTTTTTTTCTTGCTACACTGTAGTTGCTATAGAAGTGTGGAAATTGATGATCAACTTTTAATTCACACCAGCTGCTACAGTTCCTCTCTTGGTTCTGAGACCTCAGAATTAATTTTTAATAACAAAAGATCACCTCTACAAAGCTGCTGCTAAATCAACACACTTCGCAGTTACTTTTTATAGTTCTTTGGTAAATGCTAAAATTCTAGTCGCATTAATGCATTCCAGGGCATCTTTATATGTCTTTTTAGAAGTGAATTATAATACTTTTTCAACACACAAACCCATTATTAGAATGCTTTAATTGGATTCATTGTTTAATTGAAATGCATTATGTTTCTCAAAAAGTTATACATTGATGAAGATATCACCTGACAGAGGAGAAATGCTATTTCTCTTGCCAGTACTTAGCTAAAATAATTCTGCAAGAAGATTCTTTATGAAGAATTAAAGTTTTTACAGTTCCTTGTGTATACTTGAGTAACTGTCTGAAATAACTAAAATGATGTTTTGTCCTTTTCCCACAGAGAAAGAGCCTCAGGCAATACAACAGCAAATTCAGTAACTTTTGCACTCAGCATGGTAGCTGAAATCCACTTTTACAACAGAGCAACAACTGTTCCTAAAAGAATTACTTCATTTCTGGAACCCTAGACAAGAAATGCCTTGAAAAAGAGTATGCTTCCTGAGTTATGAAGTAAAACTAAATTATTCAGGGTTTCTGATCTACATGTTACTTTTTATTAGAACAAAGATAAAACATAGAATACTAATAAAAAGGAACCACGTGCATCAGTAATTCTGAATAATTCAAACACAAAGTGACAATGGAATTGGAAACTGGGTTTTACTTTCTTTCATGGAATATATATTATATTTCCATAGTCAACTTGTCCGGTCTATCTCCAGACATATCTGGAGGTATTGCTCCAAATTTCAGACAAGAATAATGAGCAAGAAGACGTGTTACAGTGGTTTGGAGATAAGAGATGGGAAAGAGGGAGGACACTTAACAGGAACTACTACTATAATTTAAAATGAATTCACTTCATTCAGTTTTGATCTGAAAAGATATAAGCATTGTCTGTAACTGCTATCCACTTCTAGACTACCCCATTCCCAGTGAATATGGAAAACCTGGGAGAATAGCAGTGGACCTCAGGTTAGGGGGAATAATACCAGATGCTTTCCCAATTTCAAGCAAGATCCTTGTTGAAAAATGACAGAAGATAGAAACAGTGTAACTGTGACCTTAGAATAGAGAAAAACCCCACAACATTTCCATTTATATAAATGTGCTGTAATGTTAAGGGACTAGAAATTGTATTCCAGCATGATTTATCCATCTCACTGCTACTTCTGAAGAATATATTTCTACTTGTTTTTAATCAGTAAATTGGCATTTTAATAAGGTTGCATCTACTTCAAAAAGAGAGCAGAGCAAGCCATACAGTAAGATGGATTCACAGTAAGGGAGTAGCTGCTCCTTTCACATTCCTCTGCCCTCCCCGGTGGGGTTTGCAACACTCCCTGTTCTACTTGGGCTGATGCTGAACTGGAAAATTAGTTTAGCTTGATTTTACCATAATCAAACATTAAAATCTATTCAAAGAGAATGTGTTTGTCTGAGATGATGTCTGAATTTGCATTTATAATTTGGGCAATAATTTTTCCAGACGATTTCATAGTATTTTCCAGGATACAGCCACTGCCAGAAAACCTAAGTCACATCAGAGCAAAAACTGCAGACAACATGAATATCTTAGCTATTCAGGAAAGGAAAAACTAACCAAGAGCTTCATGTTCTGTGCTCTCATGTTTTTTTCAAAATTTTGGATAATAAAGGAGCTTCTTTTATGGAGCTATAGAGGTGCAGAGCAGTTGTACCAACCAGTAAACTTAAGCTGTGTGAAGTTATAGTCCAATCAACTCTATTACAAGCTTTGGAAAGAAACAATGTCACATGGCTTCTACTGTTGCCACAGAGGCAGTCTTAGTGCTCAGCCCTGTGTAAAAATGTAATTCTGCCCATACTGCTGGAGAGTCATTATGTTATACATTATAATTTGGAAGCAGGGAGTCAGCTTTTCAGTTCACGGTATTTAATTCAGCTGTTTACATAATCAGCCCTTGCTCTTTCACACACAATACACATGCACACAACAAAAGTTAAGGCATTTAAAAACATAATTAAAAGAATATCAGTATTTTATTGTATTATTCTATATGTATGTCTGGTTTAAATGAGCGATGAGGATATATCACACGAACTCAGCTTAAACTACAGCAACATCCTTTGTACTAATGTGCAAGACCTAATGAGGGAATTCCTTCTCTCCTCCTCACACAGTATCAATTTCATGCCCTATAGGTTTTTAAATGGCCCACAAATCTTCATGATTTGTTTTTTTCTCTAAAGGAAGACTACTATATCTGGTCTTTTAATGCAAGCTGAACAGTCAATAACAGCCAAGATATTTATTAGGCACAAGAGGCTCCTTAAAAATAGAAGTATCTACACAAGACATGGCCATTAGCATGTGTGTAGCCTTTACTGGCTCTCAGTATTTGATGAAGGTGGATGATATATAATAATATATAGACAGGTTTATCAACATTAATATATAGACACGTTTTTTTAAAGGGCTTAGAAAACACTTCAGAACAGTAGGTGTCAAAGTGACAATATCATCGTTTCAGAAGAAACATCCTCCTTTCCTCCTTTCAGAGGACAGACTCAGTAGCTTCTCCTTAAAGTTTTCTGTCATGCTGACTAATTTAATAGTCTCCCAGGCTGCAGGATGATTTGAAACTCAACATGTTCTCCTACTGGAAATTTCTTTGTGTATCTAAATTTCAAAACACTTAACTACATTTTCAGGTGAATTTCCAGATTGTTTGGTTTTAGAATGAAACAGGACAAGGCCAAAAGGCTGATGCTAGAGGGGCTTTTCTGACCCTTGTTATTTACTTGCTGCCTGAGAAAGCAAACAAAGAGGAAGCTTGGCAGACTCATGACTACAAATATAGAAGACTGATATGTATTTTTACTGGCAGTGGACTGTCATGTCTTTGTAGTGAAATAAATGTATCATATAGTCTCTCTTTTCTGTGAATAACCTCAAATAAGTTTTTCATCATGCTTAAAATCCCAGAGTCTTACAGCTGGAATGCTGATCCTGTAAAATACCGTTTCTCCACAACTTCCTCTGATGGCATTAACTGGCAGCCTTAAAAACTGCCATATAAGTGTCATCATCCATGAAGAGCCATGACCTGTAGGGAAGTACTAAGTGCCTGTACCAGAGAAAGCACAAACTTAAAAATGGCCATATTTTTACAGATACTTATCTTTTAATGATAAATCTCTGTGTATTATTGTAGATCAATGGAAGCTTTGGTTTCTTTGGGATTGCTTCACTTTCTGATTTAAAATAGGCTTTGTTAAAAGATTCGTAAGATAGAATCAGGAGGAAGGTGGGGAAACTGAAAGCTTATCTAAATAGCAGCTTTGGTCACTGAGAGGATTAAAATACTTCCACTGTACTGCTGACATATTTGAGAAAAAAAAAAAAAGCACAAACTAAAAAGAAACAAATGGAGATACAAAACCAGTAGAAGTAAATCTTGCCACTATGGCAAAACTGATCACTTGGCAATATATGTTACTGCCAAACTATGTTCGAGAAAAAAAAAAAAAAAAAAGGAATGCAAACATTGGGGAGAGTTTGGGTCAATGGCCCTATCTATGTATGATGTCAAAGTTCCTGTCACTGTGTTGGTCATGCCTGATAGAGCTATCAGAAAGAAGAGACCAGAATAGCTGGAATCTTTCACTCCTGCCCATTATGGCAGGTCTCATGTAATGAAAAATTTACATCTATGTTATTTGCTTGAGCTGCTGAATGCTGGGACTCACAACCAGATAATTAGCTAATAAAGAATAATGGATTTTTTGCATGCTTCACTTAGCAGTTTCTCCAAATTTATGTAAAGATGACAGTGGGCATTCATACAGAACATACACACAAGCAATGTAAGAAGAAGAAATCTTAACAGCATCACATCACTACTAAAATCTAGATCATGTAGCTTCAAAATTATGTTTAAATTTATCAAATACTACAGTTGTATATTTGCCATATACCATATACCACTGTCTGAAATGACCCCAAATCTTCCTGCAGCTGAAATCACAGAGAAACCCACAACTGATCACAGTGCCTTTCAGAATGGAAGCTTTTGGCATTCCTCAAGAAGAAGATGGACTGGAAGTTACTTTATTAGATAAGATTACGCATTTAATTAGAGTTACATTATCCATCAACATTTAAAAGCTTCTAGACTCCTTTTACTATTTCTTTGAGATTAACTGTGCCTGTTATCAACTGTCCTAAATCATACCTTAAGAATATGCAAATGCACAGCACAGATTTAGTGGAAGCAGATAGAAACCCCTTAGGGGACTATTGCTGTCCACTAATGACGTCTCAAGCTGTGCTCATACTCCCATGTCTAGTTGCTTCCTCTCCAGCACCATGAATTTCCAAATACAGTATATAAAAAATGGTAATATTTGTCATTTAATTAGAAAGGCAAGAATGCAGTCCATATATTCATAACATTTCAAAGAAGTATTCAAGACATAATTTCTATATCACAGAACAGGAGGGAATAAGGCATGAGGCCATATGTCTTCTGACTGAAACCAACACAGGCTTTAATGGGAGTACACTGGGGAGCTGGGTTAAGCGGGCTGGCAAGAGAAGGAAACAAATGCAGGACAGTTAATGAAGCAGAATGCGAGTGAACATCAACCAGTGGGATAGCCTGAGATGACTGAAATAAAGATATGTGTTCTTCTTGTAGGAATTACTCCTGAAGCAAATCTTCAGCAGAGAACACCTATCTGAACATCCCTCAGGGAATAAAAAATGTTATGTAAAAAAACAGGTGGCTCCATGCATTTATAACCTAACTGTGCATATTTCATTAAAAAACAAAAACAACCAAACTAACTAAAAAAAATCGTTTGACTACTGCCCTTGGAAATACATGAGAGAGAGAGAGAAATGCTAAGAGACAGAAATACCAGAGATTCTTCTTGAGTGCTGCTCCTGACCCCACCAGTATCTCTAGCACATATATTCCCTGAAAGTTTGCAAATGGAACTGTAATACTGCAGACATACTGTATTTCAGCATGCCAGTATGGCTTGGTCCTGTAATCTCAGGTGACATAAAATAATCCTAATCTTCTCGACTAAAGTTTAGCCCAGGCTTGCAGCCAGCTTTTATTTTATCTCTAGGCTATATCCTGGGCTTTAAGGAAAGGCTTGCTCAACTCACTTGAAACAACTCAGAGGATTCAATTACCTATTAATTTACTGAAAATCTAGTTGTTCCATAATTTTAATGAATCCTTCGCACTGTATGAGACCCCGAGCAGCATACCACCCTTCCCTTTATGCTGTTTCAGATGAGGGTTAAATTTTAGCTACACAAAGTAATTTTAAATGTATTAATCAGTTATCTGAAGATTGTAAGAGGCTGTAAGAAAGTCTCTCTTGTGGTCAGGTCTGTAATTTTATATGTTTCAGAATTTTGCATGTCAAAAATGTGGCATTTAGAATGTTCAGAATATTCACTAGCTAATAAACCGGAAACATGTTCAGATGTTCTTCAGTGTTGGCTTCTAAGCAATACGATACTGCCGTGATGTCCTGGTGAAACACACAGATTAAACCTACTACTCTATATTCACATGTATAATTGAAGCTTATATTCAATTATTATTATTTATTATATATTATATCCAAACAAGCTTAGATTCTACAGCACTACTTGTGAGTGATACAAGGGAGGTTTCATCTCAGCCGCTTCCCTTGCCTATAGTCTCCTGTTCTTAGCCCTCTATGATATACAAGTTCTGTACAATTCTGTCTGGGCAGCAATTGCAAGATGTCAGAATTTGGCATGCAAGGTTCTAAACTATTACAGTGATGAGACATGTCATTAAAAAGTAATAAATACCAAGGACAGTATGTTAAGTGATGATGAACACATGCTGAATTTACTGCAGAACTGGGATTGGTATGTCCACCTCAAACTCTTATCCAAGGTGGCTGGTTGAACAACTGCTTCCAGAACTAGCTGTATGGAAAGGTACTGCACACAGCTTCCTGGGGCAGGGGCTACCATTTCAGTAACACACCTTCAAACTAAAGCAGTTTTTTTGTCAATAGTTGAGGGCTTGGTGTTTATTTTAATGTAAAGGAGTGGCATCCCTTATTGCATTGTGTTCCACATTTCCTTACAGCTTATATGAAGCACTTTCAGAGATGCTACATCTTGCACTGCCAGCCAAGCAATGAATAGTGCGGTGCCTGCCAGACTACACTGGGGCTTGGAAAAAAAACAACAACTAGGACATGAGAATTTCTTGCACCTGCAATGGTTGCTAGATTTGGGAAGAAATTTCCCACCCAAACGCAGAAGTCAAAAAAGGAGAGAGATCACTTATATCCACACTACATTTCTGACAAGAAACATGAAAGAACCAGTAATAAGAAGTGAAAGAATTAGAATTAATAGGCAAACTAGAATTCACATGGCATTAATAAATCATTGTGAAGTTTGAATACAATTAGCTTAATGGACATCAGCTACAGGAAGCAATAGAAAGTGAATTGTGCTGCTGAAGCCCTAAAAAGACAATTTATGCTCTTAGAGGTATATTGCACATAAATTTTGTATTTCGGGTGATCAATACACTTCACAAACAGAAATTGTAAACATGGGAAAAAATATCTTTTTTTCCATATCTCAGTCTAAACTGAAATTCTGAACTACCTTCTCCCTCTGTCATGAAATACTGGGTTTTTAAGGTAACAACCACTTCAAATTCTTCTAGACAGAGAAATATGCTTTCTAATAGCTACTTTTGAAGTCAGACTTAGATCAGAAGACTTTAACACTATCAGAAGCATCCTCATATTTTCATGCCCAATGGCAGGCTTTATCCCAAAGAATACCTCCTCAATACTAAAGTTCATTATTTGTTGGTTGTTTCCATTTTAAATAGAAAAAAAAAAAAAAAAAAAAGATTCCATAATGTTCTTAATGCGGGCAGATTAAATATTCAATCTTTCTTCTGTTCTTTTATTTATTAATTTCTTTCACAAACAAAGAGTTTTTAATGGCATGAACAGTCCCCTTTGGGAAAACAAATGGTCTAAACAATGCAAAATTATTTTGAGTTTGTTATACTAATAGCAACAAAAATGTGATTACTGCTGAAGGAGATTTGTGTCCCTCCCAATCCTTCTGATATTTATGCAAATACTCAAGAAGGGTTGTGTTTGAACCCTCTGTCGAGGAACTCTTTGTAAAAGTAGAGTCTATATTCCCACTGAGTAGGTTAAAGATCTTGTGAAGCAGAGGGTTAAAGCAGGGGCATCTCAAGGAACAGAGCATACATTAAGGCAGATGGAAGCAATTCAAAGGCCACTTGAAAATTCCCAAAGCAGCAAGGGGCACATAGATATTTATTTCCCCAGGCACAGGCTAGAAGAGAACTGTGCCAGGGCTACCTGATGTGCCCACAGAAAACATCAGTTAGCATGAGGAACACCAGGATTTTCCTACAGACAGATTTGCAGCCACCCCAAGTGACATGGATCTGGGGAGACGCTCGGTACTTCTGGATTTTATATTGCCTCAACTGCTTTCTCAAACCTCCCTAGAGATTTACAGAGAAGGAAGCAATATGACTTGTCATAAAGCAGTTTCACACTCTCGGTGTCAAGTTCCCTGCTGCTTTATTGGCTTATCGGGCACTGTTCTCCTGCCTCTTTCGCTGCTGCCGTATAGTTCCATTACATCTCCACAGCAATCTGTAACAATTGAGTCTGAAGTGAGTCTATTAAGACAAAGGCATCTTACTTCAGAACTCTTTATAAGTGAAAAACATATTCCTAATTTCATCTTGGCATTTCATTTATTTTAGGCTTATGACGGGCTCTTGTGCTCTAATAATACAAATAGATAATGTATTTCCGTTTCCATTAAGCTGCTGATGTCAAATTTTTCTTCAATTTTGGGGCAATGAGATTGCTTGTTACCTTCCCATATGTTCCACTTAGGATATTTGGTCTTTATTTGTAAATAAATAGAACAGTGAGTGAGAAGATAATAGTTTGTACAGAGAAAAAGTCTGCCTAACTTGGGTTGTTTCTCATAAGTATTCTGGATCCTACCAAAGTAAACCCTGAAAGGTTGCAACTGAAAGCATCTACACTCTGGACAAGCTCAACACTGATAAAAAGGGCATGATAATTAGTCACTTGCCATATTAGAAAGATATGATTCTTCACAGTGATTGTCTATGAGAGATGATAACCTGTCAATTCCTCGGGAAGGCATCTTTGTGAATGTAAAAGACAATAACTGCAAGTTATGTGAGCAACAGAATGCAAATGGTCTGCCAGGGAAATGGGATTATTTAAATACAAGGTACCCTAAAACATGTTCAGGAACATTAAAAAAAAACCCAAACAAACAAAACAAACAAACAAACCACAAAACAACAACAACAAAAAAGAAACAACAAAACAAAAACAAGCAAAACAAAACAACAAATGAAGAACACTTTGCTACATCAGATGACAACAACAGTTTTGCCGTTATCACTAGTGACCTAGTGATAACTCTTCTGGTGGGTCACAACTGGTATGGAAAACCTGGGTTGTTAAACACTGAATAATTACTTTTAAGTGATTCACCCATTCCCTTAATGAATCAATAGATAAGAGGAGGAAGGCTGAAGTGACTAGAGCACAGAGCTTGTTTGGGGGACACAGGGGCAGCACATCTGTTTCAATTTATGATGAAGCTCACTATCATCCCAGCACAATCACAGTGTGCCAGAAGTCTGAAAACAGGCTCAAATCAGCACTGCAACGAAGCTCAGCATCTTAACATGGCTAATACTGCCCTCAAACAAAAAACTCTTGAATTTTTCAGATAAAGAAGAAAAACAATCATGTAAACTGTTGCTTATTTTGGAATCAAACTATCTTTTAGGGCCTGAGATTTTTCAGAATCAAGGTACTGTGATAAAGCCCCATGATACTGGTAAATGTCTGACAGACCACACAGGAAGACTAGAATCAACTTCAGGCTCTGAGAATGCATCTTCTCAGTGTCTTCCTCTCTCACCTGGGGAAGAAATGAAACAGGACTATGATGGAGATATTAACGACAGCAAAATACTTCAGTTCATTTTCTGCTGACTGTGACTCATTAACCTTGTCTGCCCACCCATGCTTTATTTCCTCATAATTTCTTACTAATTATCTTCTACATCAAAGCTTTTGGGTGGCAGTAATAATGGAAAATCATCTAATGAAATACCATACTTCAAATTACATTTTATGTAACAGCAGGTTCTTGGATGGGTAAAATATGGCAGGAAAAATGCCCACGTGTTAAACCACTGGAGCTTGCTCTGATGCTCAGGACCTGGCAATAATGACTCTGAAATATTTAAGCACCCAACTGTTGTCATTTCATGCGAAGGAATGCAAGGCATGCAAGCCTGAAGGGTGGTGAACAGTACCTACACAAGTTAGAGTGCTGAGCTTTGATTCGGGGGAATATGTGAATGAGCAACTGCTGAAAAGTTGTCTCAGATACTCTCTTCAGTTTGGTACCCAAAAGCTTTGGTGGATTTGTCAAGACAGTGCCATAACAAATGCAAAGGCATCATGAAAGCAATGGTTCATCAAAGCTGCTCGCTCTCTGTAGCCTTTAATATCAGGCTTAGGAACCTCAAACAGATCTGAAATAGGTGGGCATGTTGCCACCTCTGCTGCTATTGAAGCTATTCCAATGTCAGCAGTTCACCACCTGCCCAAACACAGGATCCCTGCTGCCTAACAGCACAGCCAACTCCGAGAGCCATTCAGGCACAGGAACAGAGAGAGATGACATTAAAGCAGCATCTCTGTTGCCACTGAAAAAAAAAAAAAAAGGCCTCATTTGCTGATTCCTCTGGTGAGGAAGGTGGTAAACAAACACTGCAGAGAGCTTTCTCAGCATGACAGGACACCATCAACACAACAGATTTTTGCCTCACCCTGTATATTGGCTTTCATGAGACAAGTTTTGGATTAAGGTGGGCTTCAACATTTCTTGGCAAAAGCACAGGCAAATCTTATTGGTACAGCAAGGGGAGTTTTTTCTTGGTGTGCTTGAACAGGCTTTCCAGGAGTGAAGAAATATTAGCCCACTTACAGTTCCATGTGTGCAAGATGCTCTTCTTCAAAAGTGACATTTGTGCACATGAACACAAACTCCAACATCAGGAAAACATTAATTCTTTGCTCAGTTTCTCAGAATTCAAAACTTTGGCTGCTGGATGGAAATCAACAGGCAAAGATGCAAAACAAGGACTTTTTTTTCTTCCTGCTGACCCATCCTGAACAGAAAGCAGAACCACAGCTACAGGAAAGTGATGAAGCTAATAACTTAATGAGGTCCCCAAAGGACTGGACATTTATGCAGACAGCAGAAATACCTAGAGCTATCATAATTAATCACACGAAGGATTTGAATGCTTGAATATTTCAATGCTTACACTTGTATCTGCAAAAGGTCAGAAGATCTAATGGGAAGGCCTCTGCAGCTGTGATGGCTGTGAGGGTAGCTGGGCATGGCTTGCTTTCTGGTTCACCTGCTCTCTCTACATGTGGTGCCTACTGGCATCCCAACCACTTACTGGCATATTAAGTACCTGCTTTAGCTACAGAGGGTCCCATTTTCTCTGTAGCATTCCTGATGGACCTGCTGTCTGCTACTGTATGGAATACCTCGGGTTCTGAAAGTGGCTTTGAGGTGGCATTCAAAGGATAATGTTGCATACGTAGCACATTCCTCCCTATTTGCTTATTGTACAATTTTAGCACCTTTTTTTGTGTGTGTGTAAAATATCTGCCTTAACTCACTGTGAGAAAGGGAACATTGGAACTGTTGGAACATTCATGTCATTTAGAAGAGAAACTGCTATTTTCCTGTATTGTTTTTTTCCAGGCAGATACGTGATAAACCCCTGCCAATTTAAAAATCAAATAAGCTGTGCCAGGTGGATGACTTACTAAAAGGGTGAAACTGAACCTTATGAAGACAGTAAACCAATAAAAAAATAGCAAGTAAACAGGTGTCACTGGGCCTATCATTATTTATATGAACAACTGGAGACCCCAGTAAGAGGTCAACAGTCACTCAGGAGTCATACATACATGAAATGGTAAAAGAAACCCAACCAAACAACTCCTACCGCTTGCAATGTTCAGCTAAGGGCAGCAACTACTGCCTCCCAGCTGGGCCTAGAACTGACTTATTACTTCAGCCGTGCCAGTGCTCTAGGATCTCTTTCTGTGTCACAACTATGAGTTGTTCCATTCCCATAAACCAGTCATCCAACAAGTGAGAACCCACACCATGCACTGGTTATTTGCAGCCATATGTGTGCTGCAGTCAATCTGTCTGTAGCCTGTTCTATATGCCAGTTATTTTTGAGAAACTGGACTGGCAGTGGAGCCTATTAGATATCCACAGTTAATTAATAACATTCTCTTTGCCTTTTATGTTCTCTGCCTTTCATCTGTGGATGTTATGCTACAACAGATGCTGATGTACCTTTAGACACAAGCAGTGTTACAGTGGATTAAATATAATCCTCAAATAGTCTTAAAACATACTGACATGTGGGGGGGTTTTCACCTATTCAGTGAAGTTAATAGTGGTAGACAGAGTAGTTAAACAAAATAGCTTCTTTTGATGTGCAGATTGGCAGATCAAGGAAATATAATCACTGATCTAAATCTCTCTGAAAAGCACTGCAGAATACATATGCTCATTAAAGTACAATATTGCTACTTATCTAGCATCTGAGTAATATTTATAAAAGGAATAAATACAGTTAATGTGAACAGTTCAATGACTTGAATGCCTGGGCAATGCATTGATGTATTTTAAACAAGAATAAGATATACCTTAACTTTAATTTATCTAAACAGCTGAAACTTAACAACCCGAGCAAGTACTACAGATGATGGCTGCAAACAGTTTATTGCATTACTTGTTTGCCCTCAGTGGTTTACATCACAGATCCAATATTTCTCAAGTTTAAAAAAAAAAAGCAATGGAATCTCAGTGTGAAGACCTAGTCATGCTAAAAATGAGATTCAGTCATAAGAAAGATGCTTTCGTTAGTGTAGTAATTGAGATAAACTAGAACTCAGTAACATGAATTAGCATGACGTTTGCTAATCAGTAAATTATGCCAAAAAAAGAAAGCTCACAATAAATAACCCCCTCCTCTTAGACTATCAGGATCTTGAAAATTTTATACTGCTACAAGTTTTTTTGTTGCTTTACATTGCTGTTTCTGGATTACCTTGTTGCCTACATGAGGAAAAAAAATATTTCCCAGTAATTTGTCCATCTTATTCCTAAACTCTTAACAACTACTTAATTAAAAAAAAAAATAATCAAGATAGTTAAAAATGACAAAGAAGAAATTCTTGTATCTCTCAGTACTCAGCAAACCTCACATGCAAATACAGAGCCTGTGCAGCTTTTGGCAACTAAATGAGTTCTCATAGCTACAAATAATGTATGATAATATAAACCTATTATGGTTGGGTAGCTGCCCAGTTCACTTGCAGAGTCTTATCAGTTGGTTTACTGCAAAGTCTCTTCCCTCTCAACTTTGCTTTAGAGAGATGAACGAGAGAGCTCAAAAGTTTTTGCAGCTGATGTGTCTAGCTGGAAGATCATTTCTCCGATCTTTACTGCAACAGAAGAGCAAACAGGATGTTTCACACATTTCTGAGACACTGGGAAGAACAAGGAATAAGTCGAGAAGGATTAGAAATGTGTTAATGCTTCACCCTCTGTTTGGGTAGACAAGATTGTTGTCTAACCAGAACCTTAAAATGCCAGTTGCTGTCTCCCACAAGCTGCTTACATGCTAGTGCAGAGATTATACCAGAGGCTTAGATGAAGGTTTAGGTTTTATAAATCCAGAGTACACCAGAAAGGCTGGTACCTGCTGTAAATTTCAGCATAAAGGAGGAAAAGAGCCTACTACTAAAATCTTGAAATTAAGTAATGGTCTTGTGGCCCTAAACTATTTCACATCTGTCATGAATACTTGAGCTCTTGCTTCCATATCCTGTATGCACAGCAATGACTTCTCATGCATCACACATGGCAAGTACCATCAATTTATTGGATGCATAATTAACTCTCTTCTCAAATTGGTTCTTTGGTCAGAGAAGTAATGACAATAATTCTGCAGTTTTTAAGCATTGTAAGGGCCCAAAGCTACCAAAACCCAGCTTGCACAGCTTCATCTAATACTAGTGAGAAATTCAGAGATAACTGATGCCCAAGATGACACTTCTTTGTTCACTTCTGAAACTTAAGAAGTGCAAAGATTAAAAGCACTGAGAAATTTCAAACAAAAAAAATATGACTGTAAATACATTAACTCATGTCCACGTATAGCACATGATAACCTCTTCTTTTGGTGACTTTCATCATCTTTTGCTCCCCATGCCTTTCTGAGGTAGAACAAATTCTGTAGTTGTTCTAATCCAAAACCATTTTGAATGTTCTTACTCCAAACTGCTGGAGAACTGTCTCTCTCTTGTGCAATGTGATAAACCAGCTCCAGAAGGATGTAATGTCTGACACTATATTACCCAAGTACCTACAGCAAAGGACACAGACCTTGCCTCCTTGAAAGGTGATGAAACGATGGTTTCAATTACTTTAATTCAGCGTCCTTTTATAATTCATTAAATTGGAGTAGGTGGATTAATGTCATTTCAGAAAGAATAGGAAAAGATACCTACAACAAAGGCATGCTATAATAATTGGCACTTGCAAAAACAGAACCTGTTCTGTAATGTCAGCAGATACCTGGGTTTGATCACACTTGTGAATATAAAAAGCCTTCAACTATAGGCTTTGAATGAGAGTAGCAACAAAAGAGCTCTGAGGGCTCTTGTGAAAGAAGCAGAGGAGGGCTAAACAAGTCTCAACTCTTACTGGCATCAGGGAGTTAAGAGCACTTTGCATTCCCAAGGAGATGCACAGTACTTTGCAGAATCAAAGCCTATAAAAATGTGTTAAATATTATAACTTACAATACTGGACAAGCTACTGCAACTGCAGTTACTGCTTACAGAGGAGAGCCTGAAGGACCTGTCCCAACCATTAATCCCCAAGCTCTTCTTTCTCCGTATCTGCTACAGCACTGGGCTGTATCATTGTCCTGACCGTCGGATCAAACTCACTTAGCTATAACATATTTCACAAATAACCAAGGGCTGTGGCTCCTGTTTGTTGTCATTTAAAAAAAAAACAAAAAACAACACAACAAAAAACAACCACAAAAAACTCACTGAAATTCATTAAATGTCTTAGTAGAAGCCATTTCACAGTGTAGTTGTGAAAACAGACGTCTGGAGAGTGGCGTATATACAAACCTTGAGTGAAAGGACAAATCAATCTTTTTTACTGAGATTTCTGGGGATATAGAAACCATGGCTCTGTGCCAGCACGGCAATGATGGCTGCCCAGCGAGGACAAAAAAAGGACACAGCAAATCACTCATGTTCTACTCAGTGAGAGCCACCCCTGCCCTTGTCCTCCACGCATGCAGAGGACTCCATGGCAGGTGTAGTTCTTCTGCAAGGGCAGAAGAGTATCAGAAAGGTCTGCTGGGAACTGAACTGCCTGCAATGGATTTGGATCAGCATTGCCCAGGGACACCTTTTTCAGCACATGCAAAACCTGGCTCTAAGCACAGCGGGAACCATCACATTAACAGAAAACGGGAAGAGGAAGATCCTTAAACTATTTTCCAACCCCTGTTGCTGTTGATGCCAAAACACAGAGATAATGTACCATAATGTAGGAAATTATGGTGTTCAATAATAATGGTGGGAGGCAAAAAGAAATGGACCAGGAAAGGGGGAATAAGAAAAAAGACTGTCAAGGGTTAGGGCTGGGTTGTTCACAGGATGAATGACAGACACTCTCTGTTATCCCCCTGTCCCTTCCAAAGGGGAAGAGAAAGAGAATAAGAGACTGACAGGTTGGAAAAGAAACTGAAACAACTTTAATGAAAATAATAATAATAAAATCAAATATTATACAAACCCAATCTTGAACCCAACCCCTCTGACAGCAATTACATCACTACCATTACTGATGCAGTGGTCAGATCCTGGGGAAGTCCCAGACTGGACTCAGTGGTAGATAAGAACTGGATTTAGGGCTGGACTGGAGAACTGGATTCAGTAACTGGAGTCAGGAACACACACACAAGGTAGAACAGAATCCTCCTCAGACACTGGCCACAGGAAAGGCTTGACCCTCATGATCCCTCAGATTTATACTGAACAAGAAGTATTGTTCTAGCTCAAATCAGGATAAAGACTTCAGGAGAGGCTTTACTAAGAGAAGTTATTGTAACTAACAATGCAGTAAAGGATGCAATTGTTTTTTGGCTGATGGTATCCCACCCCCTCACAAATGTTTACACAATGCCACGGGGTGGAATATTTTGCCTCCAGAAATTACCCACATGTGTAAGAGCTATTTGCAGTATATTCCTAAATAACATAATATTCTTTAAAGCAGAACAATTTTTTTCCAACTGAAACAGATTGCCAAGAGTTTCTGTACACACTTAATAAATGTAAGATGTCTCAGCTGGAACAATGACCAACTTGTTGGTACTCTACTGATATTTAAATCAGTAGAGGGATTTTTTAAAAAATATAGTCTAATATATGCCTGGTGCTTTATTTTTTTATTCATACAGCTTCCACCAAACTCAAAGTGTACTGTTCAGGCCCACTGCAAACTATACACTTATACCAGGGATGTGTGTGGCCTGGAGAGTACACTCATGAAAACACTGCAAAATTGGCCCCAAAAGGATCTTGCCAACACAGCTATTTAAGCAGCAAATGTAAATTCTGCTCAAATCCAGCAGAGGATGAAATAAAATACAAATGGTAACTAGGAAACAAAGACACTTGAATATGAGGAGGTACAATAAGTAAAATCAGTGTCCTTCACCCAGCTCCAAAGCTTATGCATATTTTCTTGATTTGTTTATTGACAATGCACACAGTATAGAATAGTAATGTAACTCAAGTGGCACTAACAGGATAAAATTGCCATGG
This sequence comes from Ceyx melanurus, assembly GCA_024611195.1. Lineage (NCBI taxonomy): Eukaryota > Metazoa > Chordata > Aves > Coraciiformes > Alcedinidae > Ceyx > Ceyx melanurus. The sequence continues at coordinate 54,612 of JANHGL010019672.1, forward strand.
ATAGTAGCTTAAAAATCCTTTACAATCTGAAAGAATAGTCAATAAAAAAACCACAACTCCTCTTCAATTTCTTTTCTACAGGTGGAATTCTGTTGCAAATTGCTTTTGTTCCTTCTTCAAACCAGCAATAATCTGATGTGAAAAACCTGGTAAGGGAAGGAAGGGGGATCTTGTATTTGAGGCATTGCATTGTGCCCCCTGAAACCTGACTTCTGTCCTGAGGAAGCTTCAGACCTATAAATATAGTAACTGAACATCTCCTGTGCACAGGATATATTACCTTGCTTGCCTACTTCAAAAATATTTAATAAAGAAGAGCGTGATAGACTGTGAAGGATTCATATATTACAGTGACAGACACCATGAAATAATCTTATTTTAATAAGCTGAACGAGTTAATAGCCAGAATTGGAATTAATGCAGATTTCTCTCTGTTAGGATGAGGGCAGTCAGATATGTCTTTTGTGAAAGCCTTATTTAGGAGGGAAAAAAAAAAAACAAAAAGGCAAATAAATCTTATTTTCTTGAAAAAGAAAAATCAACCACACAAGAGACAATAGCCAGCCGTACAGGTAAGCTCCTGAGCAGGCGTTTCAGACAAGGGTTTCTAGTCTTAATCCCAAAGAAGTACATTTCACCTGTTAGGCACAATGGAAGACAGATGATAAATCTACCAACTTCTCCCACATTTGACCCTCATGTTTTTCATTAGAAATGATTATTTGGTGATGGCTTCTAGAACTTCCAGTCATGGACTGGAATACATTTTTTTCTGAGAGCTACAAAAAAGCTACACTAAGAAAGCTCTGCAATTACAACTAATTTAAAAGTATCAATGGGGAGTTTAATTCTCTGAAAAATAATGTTCTGCACAAACAAGATGTCAACAATACTCCACACAAAGGTGTTTCAAAGTATAGCAAAATTAATTCATTTACAAATAAATTTATGAGATAAATAATTTTTCATATCATTCCATTTGTATGTTATTCTATAATATATTGGTTACATCATAATAAATCCAACTAAGGTATATCAAAACAAATTTTTAGGTACATATATTCTATGGGAGTTTTGACATCTTTTCTACTGATTCATGTTGTGAGGGTTTTTTTCAGAAATACTACTGATTTTCACAGTAACTGAGTTCTGTGTTCTGTGAAATTCAACTTATACTTCAAGTTATGATTGCACAGGAGAATCACAAAGAAGTCTGTAAAAGACAGGTATTGATTTGTGTTTGACAGGACAAATTAATTCTGTTCTAGAGGAATAAGGAAACCGTTACATAAGGCTTGAGAAGCTGTTGCCTTACAAATGATCACACATTTTCCTCTCCATCAGCATCCTAATTCCCTGAAGATAACTTCGTTTTGTCACTAACACACTGGAAATCCACAATTGAAATCTGCCTCTGAGATTTATGCTTTACTTCCAGTTGTTTTTACTGTTATTTTTTTTCATGCTAATTCACTGTTAGATGAATCACGATCTGGATGAACTGCTATCTCTGAAATCACCAGCAGGAATGTACCATAAAAGCTGAGCTAAAATCCTGTATGAATCCACCTCCATTCATCCTCTAGTGATGGTATTTCTGCTTTGCAGTTGCCTAGTGAGGAAAATGAATTCCCTTGTAGAAATGGTCTGCTCTGTACCCAACAGAATAGGAGGGAATACATTTAAACAGAAAATTGATTTGTATGAGCTGCCTGAGAAGTTATATTGTTACCCCGTCATGCCTAGACAACACCGAATGGGTGGATAAATACATAAACTGAAACTATACAGGGTCATCACCAAATGCACATATTTGTAAAATGTATATTCACTTGCCCGAGCACCATAACAGCAGTTGGGTATGTTTCTGGAACAAGCACAAGTACTTTTTTTTCCACAACCACAGAACAACATCACAAAATTCAAAGACACAGGGCGCAGGTCCTGGGGGATTCTGTTGCATCGCATCCATCTCAGGGGCTCTCCTCCACACAGTTTCCCAGCTCCTGCAACACCTGCTGTCCTCCCTCTGGGTTCTGCTCAACAGGCCAAACTTGGCTAATTTCCCCTCTCTAGAGAGAGGAGCAAACTAAGACACTGCTCACAGTTGGCACTGTGACTCATACTAAATCATATCTCCACTTTCTGGTAGATGCTATAACATAAAATACTGTAAGAGGGTAAACAAGAGGCAGCAGAATGCCAGTCCTGAAGAATTATCTGTATTTCGGAGATTTCAGGAAGCTGAATAGCAGAAAGTCTCTTAACTTTCTCTGTTACAAGCTTTCTCACTTTGTACTGGCTGATATCAAATATCAGAGCTGCACATCTGTATGAATTCTGCAGGTGAATCAAAAGGCACAAATCACAGTTAACTGACAGAGTGCACTGGGGAAAAAAAAATCCAATTCATTCCCCGTGACTTATGAAATACTGAATTTGAAATTGTTATGAAATGTGAAGCTGACACTTTTTAATGTCTGTTCATCTAGTTGTATCAACATTTGCTAAGAACTGTTTTTATCAAAGCAAGCAAAAAACCCACAGTTGACTTACTTCCTCAGGTATAGTTTCAAATTCAATAATTTTAATGGTCATTTAGGACTCTCAGACACTGTAACTACCCAGTCAAGAGGTTAGAGGAGGAAAACTCTGATTCCAGGTAAAAGTCTGACACAATTCAACTAAACCCACAAAATATTTCCACTGAATTTATTTAATCTTTCCCTTTGTTTTTATGCTTTCGTTATGCAGGGCACTTCTACAGCAAAGTCAAATTCTAGCTATCAAAGATCTCCCTCCTAATTGTTTGTTGCTTCAAATGCCCTGTTGCATGCTTCTCTCACCCTCACAAGCCAAAGCTAAACTCCCTAGTGAATTTTAGAGATTACTTTCTCCCTGTAGCTACTCTATTTACTTCTTTCTGTAGAGCAGTTGACATTTCCTCTGGCAGCAGAAAAAGACAAAATTGCTTTCCCAGGTTCTGTTTTTCTTGCTATAAATTTCAGAAAAACATTTTAGTAAAACATAGAAGGAACTAACTGGCTGCAAGATCTTACATTTAAGTCACTACCTGCTATAAAACCAAGTAATCTAAAGAATTTCTCATCTTTTATATATTACATGAACACTGTCTTTTCAACCTAAAAATAAAAAACAGTTCAGAAAATAACAGAATTACTATAAAGCAAAGCAAATATCAGAGGAACTGTTACATCATCTTTATCAGCTCAGGAATCGGGATCCTGATTTTCTCATAAAGCTGCAGAAGACTTTTGGTGCTTTAAGGGTTTGTGGACAGACTCAATCACCTCATCAAAGCTCTTCTCAAAGCATGAGAAAAAATTGGAGAATTATGACAAATACCATTTACTCACCAGACATTAAAGGGAATATGTGCCTCAAGTTGGAAATTTATCCGACTTTATAAAAAAGTGTATCAAGTTGTACAGTACTATGTGCTCATACTATCTTCATGAACCTTACCAAAAGAACTTGTTCACTCTTAACTAATTCAGTATGCCAAGAGCTTTCTTAATCAAAGCTGCTTCTGTAATAAGTCCTGTGGATCACAATATAGTTCTTTTTCAAGAGCTGCTAATTAATCCACTAATCCTGTGAGAAGCTATCACTAACTTAATTCTTTCGGAATAAATTAAAACATACAACATAACCAGAGATGATGTTTCTCCCCAAATGATACTGTGCTTCCAGGTTTCTGTTTTCATTGGTTGCTTTTGTTTATTATTTATTATACACACACACACACAATATTATTACACAATAAATTTGGTAATAGTAGAAAGAATGTTTCAAATAGGCAAATGGAACACTTCATTTTAAACATGTCAAACCAAAACATTCTGACTTGGTTAAGTTTCCCCTATAAATAAAATGGCAAAACCCAACAACTTCAGAACAAGACTGTCAATTTGTTTCTGTCACTTTTTCAACAAAAAAATCTACTCCCCGCTTGACAAATCTTGCTGTCAAAGGAGACTTGTCAAATCAGCCCCCTTGGCAAATCTCAGAATCTCTGGTATCTCACTGGACTTGTGTCTATTACAACTGCTAACATGGGATTGCTTTTTTTTTCCCCTCCTCTGGGTTTTTTTTTGTTGTTGTTGGGTTTTTTTTGCATTGCAGTCAGGACTTAAATCATTATGCAACTCTCTTGTCAGGTTGTCACATGGGTGTACAAAGGGCAGTTCTGCTTGACAAGTGTGTTACGGGTGTTCAAAATTTAATGAACAAGACAACAAAATGGGAATCAATAGAATACTAATAATTTCATGGAAGCTAATAATGATAATGAGCATTTACAACTAAAAATTGAAACCACTAATATTCTCAGAAACACACCCAAAAGAAAAGATCTTTGTTGTGAAGCAAGATGTACTTATCTGAATTATATAACATTAATGAGGTTCCCTGCTGTTTGTGAATTAACTTCAAGTACTCTTGCTGTAATATTTGTTTTTAAAAAGTGTAATGTTAAAGTATTTCAATTTCCTTTTATGGGGATTTTAATATTTCCCTTGTTAATACACTTAGCTTTATTGAAAAAAAAAAAAAGTCCCAGCCAGCTGTATCAGGAACTTATCTAAACCTGCTACCACTTTCAGAGTTAATCATTTGAAATTAATCTGTTACAATTTGATGTTGATGGTTATGTAATGTTATATATTGTTATCCCCCAAAACCCCCGTGATTGACTGTGGTAGTATAAAGCCCAGATAGATTAGATTACTAAAAGGAGGACCAGAAGATTTAATTAACACAGTTAGGAACTGTATGACGGCAGTAGAATTAAGGGTTTACCACAACACAGGAACAGACCTTACATTTAGGGAGTAGTTTTTGAAGTGCAGGAGGACACATTAAAATCCTTCTAACTCTGCTATATGGAAGATTTTATAGCTGAACAAAGCACTCTCTATAGCAGTCCATTGGTAAGTACCAGACAGCACTTTCATTTAATACCAGAAAAATAATCCTTAAGGTCAACCTTTTCAAAAGGCTCCCACAATTATGCTTAGACTGGCTTGCAACATGTGTCCCGACATCAGGAGATTTCAGAAGAGTTACCTGTTTGTGTTGTGAGTATAAAGATTTTGAGTGAGCAGGGAAGATGAGAAGGAGGAAAGCTAAACAGATGTGCAATACTCCCAGGGCACTCCCATCACTCTGTCCATGTGCCACCGTTCTGCAGCCACTTCCTTCAAATCGGGCAGGAGTGTGGCTAGGCCTGAGTATTAGAATGCTCTAGGTATAGAAGCCCAAAACCCAGAGATAAGTACATAGTCTTCCCTCAATCAGGTGCATTAAGTGTGGCCAGCATGTCAAGGGAGGTTCTTTTCCCCCTCTACTCTGCCCTAGTGAGACCACATATGGAGTACTGTGCCCAGTTCTGGGGTCTCCAGTTCAAGAGAAAGGAACTGCTGGAGAGAGTCCTATTGAGGCTACAAAGATGCTGAGGGCATCTCTCTGCTAAGGAAAGGCTGAGAGCTCTGGAGCTGTTTCCCTGAAGAAGGCTGAGAGGATAAGATCCAAACTACCAATAAAACACATAAAACACCTAGAAGGCATAAGCTATGACAGAAATGTTCTGCATTCCACATTCTCTGGGTTCCTTTGATTTTAAAGGAGAACAAGTACATATGAGAACACCATACTGGATAGGATTCAAGAGCTTTTCCTAATCTGAGATCTTGTTTAGGTACAGCTCTACTAAAAACCTCACAGATTAAAATGGTTATATTAGAACACGTTAGAGACCAGAAGGAGAAAAAAATCACAAGCTTTATCTTAATACAGACTGACTGACCATCAACAGACACCTCCTCCTGAAGGGCCAAGAACAGAAAGGGAGATTTCACTTATAAATGCACATATGAATGAATATGCATTTAATTGAAAACCATTCAAACTTGCTGGACAAGTATCATGAAAAAACTCATCTACTGATCTGAAGATTTTGATTTAGGAATCTCATACATATTCAGTATGTAGATGTTTCTTAATCAGCTAATCAAAACACCTGACTAATTGAATCTTGATTGCTTTCTGCAATAGGGTGAAAGTCAGTGTTCCCAGACCCGGTAGGTGTGACTCCAAGAATTGATTACAGATAGTTTTTATAGCCAACTTGCTCTTTAACAACTGCATTATCTGTAACAAAAATGCATTCCTTTCGACTTACAATCTAAGTCTGAAGAGCAGTTGACTGTGGCTATCCCATTTCTTTCTAGTTGACTTAGCAATGTTTGATAAACTTCACACACGTCTATCTACAGTTAAAACTCACCAGACAGATGACTGTTTGGGCTCTAGCTAGAATGTTTTGCTGAACATTTTGATGGATCACCAGATGAAATAAAAGCTTTGGGACGTGATAATGCAATCCATTTTCAGGAAAAATTGCTCCTGATGTCAGGCTAAGCTTTCTGTTTAAGGAGTATTTGAAACTAAGAGAAAAATCAGATCCTGTTCTGTGTCATCTCCTGCAACAAGGGGGGGTTTTCTTAACTATAGGTTTTTTCTTGTCTGCTTTCCCAAAACCTGCTTTGAATTTTATTATTTTCTTAGTATAGCAGAAATATTTTTCATCAGTGCTTGAAAAATAAATTACTTTTTTTTTCCATTTTAAGACATATCAGAAAAAAAATAATTAACATTAATGTATTTAATAAAGCTTGTATGCCAACAGTGAAATTCAATGCAACACTACAATTTCAACACATACATTAAAAAAAAAAACCTAATCCAAAGACCAAAAAGCATAGAGTTCCAAGGAATCATCTTAAATTCTTCATAAATTATTTAATCAAAGTGACAGGTTGGAGGAAGAACAATAGAGAGGAATATCTTAAGATGCCTAAAGATATGGACTTAATGGTTTAAAAATTCAAATGAAGTTACTTAAATATTATGTAGATAATGCTGAAAGTGAGTAGTGAAAAGGGAGGCTGCTACCTGTTGCTTTTCAATTCTGTTCTCTTAGAAGTATCGCTGTCAGATTCTAGAAAGAAATTAAAGACTACTGACAACTGGCAGCAAACAGGCTTCCTCATGGAACTTGCTTTTAGTGTTTTGGCTAAATTTAAGATCCATAAAGACAATGAACTAGTCTCAGAGCCCTGGGAACTGAGGTTATTTGTGGATCCAGACAACTGAACTTAAACATTCAAAGCAAAAAAACAATGATTCTTAGCATCACTATCACTCAACCTCCCTAATTTAAAGGGCAATGCAGTACCTAGATCCATTTAAACACAAGTCCAAAGCCATAAGCAAAGAATGATTTTTTTTCTCATGAGAATATATTAATCCACTGAAAACAGTATGTTGATAATCTTTGGCATGCTGCTTACATTTTCAAAGGAGGTACATGTGAAAAAAGTAACAATCAATGCACCAGGTTTATAACTCCTCAAGTCAAACACCAAAATACTGGGAGAAGAATGTTCCCCTAGGAGGAATCTAGACAACCATTTTAATATAAGTGCTACATTCCAGAGTTTTAGAGTCAAAACAAAAACCAAATATATTAAAAAAGCAGTGCATTTGTCTATTACATCTTCCTATGAAGATGCAATCACTTTGGGATAATAATAAATGTAAAAAACCAGAAATTTAGAGTGCACAAGAAATCAGTCTGAAGGAAAAAGGAAAAATATTAATTCCTTCAGTAAAATGCTCACAATCTGAAAAATAGATAATTCTAAACAAGGCCTTTATGCTGTGAGACTCTGGTCACATCCTCCTATCTGTGGCTAAACCTGAAGAGCTGGCAGCATAATTTGCTGCTACCCTGGGATTGTAGTTTTACTACTATATAAAATTTCAAGGACAACTTCTTTATTTTTTCTTTACTTTCATATAAGAGCCAGAACTCCTTCTTGTTCTATGTTATTCCAGTGTAAATTGAAAGCAAAGCCTTGAAACTCTGTAGCATTACTGTGGATTTACAGTTTTATAACTGAGAGTAGAAAAGTGCCCCTAAATATTCTAGGTTATTGTGGAATGGTTTTATAGGAGACAAAGATATTACTTTCAGGATAAAATAGGGAAATTAATCAAAAAGGATTAAAGTCAGAAAAATCTGACACTTCCAATCACTTAAACAGCACAAGAATGAAATCAACTTGTCTTACCATGGCTGTATTACACTAATCCAATAATTTTTCTTTTTTTTTTTTTTCCAGAAGAAAAGGTGTAAAGTAATTTCAGAAGTCACTAGATCCCAAGAGTATATTGCTATACGAGAAAAATAAACCACTGAGAATTTTTCCAAAGCTTTTTAGAACAAACTTACCAATAGAAAAAAAAATCTTTTTTTTGCAACACATGGATGTCTGCTTTCTGTATGGGACATTTGTTCAGTAAGTGTGAGGATATTCTGGTGAGCATGGGCTTGTTCCTCAGTCTTTCAGCAAAGATGGTCACCACTAACATCAACAGCCTTGTGTGGTGTTTGGAGGATGTATTAATGAGAATATTTTGGGACTTTATCTATACCACAAGGAGCAGAGGAGTGTTCCTGGGTGACTTAGTCTAGGTGATCCTGCTCTGGCAGGGGGGTTGGACTAGATGATCTTCTAGCTCCCTTCCAACCCCTAACATTCTGTGATTCTGAGGAGCACAGCCTGAGCTGAATACAGTGAGTTACCCAGTTACCACCATTGCTGCTAATGGAAGAAGGCAATGAAACATCATAAAGACTCCAAACTCTCCTCTCTTCTACTTCCAGAAAACCTACAATGGCTACCCAAACCCTGAGCAAAGCAGTGTCACAACAGAACCAAAGGCCAAACACTGAGATTAAAGCAAGTTTCCCAGATTTGTCAAACCCATTTTTATCATGCCAGCAAAAGCCAGGAACCCCGTCTGTCAGAAACTAGCCATGTGTTTCACAATGATTTATGTAACATTCACACCAACCAACAGTTCAACAACTGACCTCAGTATTTATGGGTTTTAAGTGTAGAGGGAAAAAAAAAAAAAAGCCTGAAAGAACCTAGTTTTTAAGAAGAGAGCAAGAACACAAATGTTCATTATTTCAAAATCTCATTGTATGTGTTGCTAGTTCAATGGACTTTCTCACTGACAGAAATGTCTACCAAAAATTGTTCTACTAACATCTGAACCGTAGCAAAGTGTGACAGAAAAGTCATTATTATCAGAGCATATTAAAAAAAGAAAACGTGCTTCAGCGATAGGTTTGGGGCTTTTTTAATCTAGATTTAAGGTCTCAATTTAGTTCCACATTTCATTTTTTAAGCTGATAATACCAAAAACCTCAAAAGTTCTGGGGGAAAAAAATCTAAGCAGTGTAAACTGAGATAAAATATTTCAAAATGTAAGAAAACATTATCTTTTTTGGATTTACTGGTAGAAGCATTCAAAATTTGCTTCATAGAAGTAGTAAATGAAAACCATTACCACAAGTAGGGGAAACAGAACCATTTTAATAACAATTTGTTCAGCCAGTTATCAGGATACTCTTTATTTCCTACCTGGCTAAAAAGATCACAAAATGCTGGGTTTGCCTGAACCTGATTAAATGTATATAAATTTACACAAAATATCTTTAAAGCTGAAGTCAGATACAGGAGATGAAAAAATAAATATTTTGGGAGATCAGCATAATTATGGAAGTTATGAAATATAAATAGAACTTGAATTTCCATTAATCGGTGTATTTGTCAGGTTAGCTTTCCCACTAGAGAAGAGAAAAACATGTCTTTGATTTTCACACCAGTAACAAAATTCAGTTGAGGAGGAAACTTAACTCTTTTAACAGCAAGTTTACTATCTGTGGTTCCCTTTTCCAGGCCTCTTTAAAGCAGCCCATCAAGTCCTGAGAGGGTTTGTGGACTGTATAGCTGAAAGCCACTGTATTATAGAAACACATCCTGCAGCTAGATCAGGATAGAAAGAAACCACCAAGCACATTCTAAAAGGACTACAAATACAAAAACACTAATTGCAGAATGCAAAACTAAACGTTATATCCTTGATTTATTGCCTGCATATTACGATTTCTGATTTCTCGCTACTGAAATGTTTCACTTTAATCTGTTCCTCCCTGTAATTTGCCTGGAAAATTTCCATGAGGAAATTGATTTGATTCATATTTTTCATTTTAGAACTTCTATCTACAGTATCATCAGACTAAACTTATTACAGCAACAGAATTCTTATAGTTCTTTTTTTCCCCTCTTCATGATGTATTTCAGAAAAAAAAAATAGTTTATACAGATATGCAGTAGGGTAAGGAGAAAAGTTTCCTTCTTTTTTCCCTAGAGTGGAACAAGACATAAACTGATTAACTACAAATATTTTACACATTAATTTTTACTAGGATACCAGTAACAAATAAGCCAAGGATCTTTCAGAGCTGTTAAGATTCTTTGAAGCTGGATATTTTGTTGGCGCTCACATATAAAAAGACACACTATTAATTCTGTCCTCCTTCTATTCTATGCCCAAGAAACCCTTTCCTGCAGTTTGCATTTCCCATATTCCTATGCATTCATTACCTGCTGCATAAGGATATTAGCATATTATATAACATGTTACTGGGAAGCTCTGTATTGCAAAACACCTTCTGTCATTTTATGTAAAAAAGTAGTATTTGTCATAGTTGGCACTTTGGTGGTGGCATTTGCAGAATCTGGTACCTTTTGCCATTGATTCCTTTTGTGTCCTACTAATTAAATCTCACTAGGGTGCCTGCTTCGGTAGGTAACCAGCAGGTTTAAGGGAGGTGAGTCTGCCCCTCTACTCTGCTCCAGTGAGATCCTACCTGGAGTACTGTATTCAGCTCTGGGATCCCCAAGAGAAGGAGGACATGGACCTGTTAGAGTTGGACCAGAAGAGGCCAGGAAGAAGATCAGGGGTTGCAGAACATTTATGAAGAATGGCTGAAGGAGGGTGGGTTGTTCATGACAGTAGCAAACCTTGACAGAATGTCTAGGTTGTAATTCATGGGAGACTGACTTTGCTGACTGTACCGGCTTTCAATTTTTGTGTTCTGCTTCTCCTTTCTATCTATTGCCTCCCTGACTGCTGCTGCTTGCACTGAAGCTGAAGACAGAGATATCCCCCTACACATCTCTCTTCACAAGAGGTACTTTCACTAGACAGCAACTGAGGCCATCTATGGAATTCTGATGCATTTGGTCATTGCATGTCAAAAGATTTCTTTGTTCCTTACAGCTTTTTCCAATCAAGTCTTAACAACTAAATTCTCATTTGCCCTCCTCCTTTGCCCAGCCACTATATGCTTAAACTCTCAGTAAGAAAATTTGGAATCCAACTGTCTTTCCACATCTACACAACATTAAATCATCCCTTCTAACCCAATCTATGCATGCTCTTAATATTTTTTGCTTGTGGCACTGATGTTTGTCCACCTGCTAGCCTTATCCCAAAAGACATTCTCCAGCATCTGTATCTGTTGGCTGATGTCCAGTATGTGGTTAACTACATTGCTTAACATGCATTTTCCCTTTAATTTTCCCTTCTGTAAGTTTGATTTCTGCTGCTGCCAGTACAACAGGAGTCCCTACGTTGGTTGTATTCCATTATCATGTTGTTGTATCTATTAGTAAATAAGACAATAGAGCAGGTATTCTATTGTCTCTTATATAGTAACTTTATGTTTCTATTTTTATGTTTTGTTTTTTTGTCTTTTTTCATGGATTCTGTAACTCAAATATCTCTGCCTGCTCCTTTTATTATCTGTGTTCAGTATGAGCCTGCTCACTAGATTTTTTTTTTTAATGTCTAGAGATATGGAGAAACTTAGATTCTCAGAATGCTCATTGGATCTCCTTCTTTGTTCTTACTACAAATCTACCAGGAATTAACTAATCTTTTAAGATTTGATAACTGCATGAGCCAGTCATTTGGTACAGCTGAGCTAAATAGTCCTTTGGTATTTATTCAGGGCCTAGATTGCACAAGTTGAGTATCTTTCTTGTGACATTTCTATGTTTACAAGTATTTCTGGAGTGCTCCTAGAGCTTTGCGTGGAGCCTTTTGTTTGTTGCTAACTAATTGCTGGTGGTCTGTGTCATAGTACTTCTGCTCATGTTTTGTTTAGCTTTTCATACAGCACCCACTGTGATTTGAAGAATATTCAACAGTAAACACATTGGATTTAATGTCCATCTGCTCAAAGACTGAGGTTTGGTATTCTTCCATTAATACTATTTGATCTTTCTGTTTTTTTTGCCTATACATACCTGGAGGAGTAGCCTCTTTTTTTTTTTTTTTTCAAATATTCTCTGCTCAGCATGAGAAGAAATAAGGAATATATCCATGCAATATTTAGGCTTTGTCTTTTCCTCCCACAGAGAATTTTCTTCTCAAGTTTAGCAGGCACGTTCTGATACTCCCTATGGAATACTGCCTAACGTAATTCTCCCTGTTGAAAGAATTGCTGCTAGAGGAATCCCTTTTCCAACCTCCAACACTCTTTCTGTGGCCCACAGAACCCAGATATTACGCTGTGTTTTAAGCCACCATCTGCTGGTTCTTTTATCTGCTAATTAACTATTTACTCCTTGTGGCTCTCCTGAAATGCTTTGAGGGAATGTTTCTCTGAACGTGGGGTTGCAATTATTGATGGAATATAAACCATAGCCAAAAGAGTCCATACACTTCATCTGTCACTGTCATGAAAGCAGCCAATTACAAATGATCTGGCAAAGCAACTGCAATCTAACCTCTTTTTACTTTGCTTGTCATTGATTTGTTAGACCAAAAACATACAGTTATAGAAAAGAGTTTGTTCACTTCCAAAGTAAAATCAGTAAAGAGAAACAGCCAACAAAACCTTCCCCAAAAACTCCATGGAAGCTACTAATGCATATTTATAACTTCAACTCTAAAAATGCTGCAGCCTAACACGAGACAGAGCGTCAGATTTCACTGGATTTGCTGATTGTTTATCTCTCTGTATCTAACAAAGGAAAATCTCGACTTTGGGACATAAAGTCTGTCAGGGAAGTCGATTACATTAACTGGAAAACAACGCTAGGAATATGGAATTTATTACAAAGGTATCTGGAACCTTCCAGAGAGAATCAAAGCAACCCATTCCCAGCCCAAAATTCAGAAATATTCCAGATAGGCTAAAAGCATTATTGGATTTGGTACAATTTGTAACAGGGACTACTAGGTGTAAATACCTACATAATCAACTACATCAAAGGGCTGGTTATTATAGTCTGGCTGCAAATGCTTCATGCTAATTGTCCACAGTCTTTTGTCTTTCCCCCTTGAAATTCTGTGCCATTTTCTTCAAATTGATTCATTAATTGAAAATTTTATTTTGCAGTGACAATGGCAGACCTGACAAAATAAAGGAGTCCAACCTGGCTATTTGTCATAATTATTTTAATAACTCTGGACTATGGGAACATTTTTACAAGTACGACTGCTCATTACCAAAATTCATCTTGAAGACCCTGGATGTTAGGACGCAGAGTTTTAAAGGTAAATTTGTATTAAGATCCATATGCAGTATGTACAAAAATTCTAATAATAACCTATTTAAAATCACATTTAAAACAGAGTTTGCTTCCAGACCAATTCCAGAGATTATATCACTAGAGATTATGTCTTCTAGGTGTGGTACATCTAGAGATGACATCACTAAATCTGTCTTTACAGCCTAAAACAGCCTAAGAAGCATTGCTTTCAAAGCTATCAGGTGGCAGATCACAGTATCACACAGTATCACAGGATGTCAGGGACTGGAAGGGACCTCCAAAGGTCACCTGGCTCAATCCAATCTCATTGCCTGAGCAGGACCACCGAGATCAGGTTGCACAGGAATTCATCCATCTGAAATATGAGATCACAACTGAAAATATGTCACAACTTAAAATCTGACACAGCAACCCAATCACTCCTTTTAGAAACTTTTATGGGCCAATCTTTCAGCTTGGGTCATGCATTGACTGGGATGCAATTCCCACAATGTGTTTTCAATTCCTGGGGCAGTCGCTAGACCAACTCAGAAGAGTTGAGTCTGGTGCAAGGCTTGACGTTACTAAATCCTTACAAATTGAAGATAAGCAACAAACATGACTATAGGAAAAACCTTCATTATTTAAATAACTTGTCCAACAAGCTGCTTACATAAAATATGGTGGTTTTTTTTCAATAGGAACAAGGGTAGTAATGTTCAAGCTGGAAAATCACTCATTCCAAATGATGTGCACAGTGGTGGGTATTAAGATTTTTTTCAATACAAATCTGTAAAGTGTGTTTCATGTATATTAACAAGAATCTGTAAGAGCAGATCCAGTGATGTATGGTGTTGGAATGGAAGATGTCACCCAGATATCACTGATAGATGCACTGGGGTTGGTACCACTGCTCCAGATGGTTACACAGGTGTACAATACAATTAGTTAGATAGCTACCTTTTAAAATATGTCTCCCTTCCTGTCCTGGTTTGGGTGAAAACCAAGCAAATTCTGTTTAGTGATTTTACTTTTCAGCTTAAGTTTCTAACGAACTGCACTTTCTAGAATTAGCAGCATGTTTTGCAGACAGTGTC
>JANHGL010019673.1:0-34580 GCA_024611195.1 Ceyx melanurus
ATATGAGGGTTTAACAACTAACATCATCAGAGGAGGGAGTTTTAAGAAGAGAGCAGGGATAGGTTACAAGCAGCACACCTCTGGCATTTGAGATAAGGTGAATACCCCTTATTATTTGCAATTCAATGATATAGTACCTATGATAGGCAGCAGAACATTTCTGATTTATTCTATGAGAACAATGATAAACGTAAGACATAGATAGTATGTTAGATTGTTTACCTATGAGGTAAGTTCTGCAGTTCTGAAACAATATATATTTGGAATATGAATAAAATATCTTTATGATAAGGTAAGGAACAATAGCCAACAGACTACACATAAGTGATAGTTCATAGTGTGATCCCTATGGAGTACCAAGAGAAGGTGAGATGGAAGCAAAACCATTTTAAATTATTAAAGGAGAGCACAAGGAGAAGATAGTACAAGGGTTCAAACGTCAAGGAGAAGACTACAATGAAGCAACTACTGAAAGCAGTAATATGTTTGAATATGCAGGCGATTCCTTCAGCTGAAGACTTCTTGAGACACATACATCTTTGAGGGAACTGATGCAAGCAGAAGACAGGAGCCAGCATGGCCTGAACCCTATTAGGAGTTGAAAAGCAGAAAACAGAGGTAAATAGTGTGAAGAGCAAGAGTATGCATAGCAACAGGACAGAGAAGGAGTTGAAGAGGAGGAAAACAATGATAGCATGTCTATACTGAACTTCTCAATGAGAAGTTATGAAGGTCCAACCAGAGAGAAAGAAAGTTAAGAATAACAAGGCTGAGGAGGGCAAAGAAACTTACAGAGAGTGGACAAGACAATGGGGGTTAGTGACTACTGTTGTAGATGAAATGACAAAATAGTTTTGACATGGAAGAAAACAGTGCAAAGACACTTTGAGCGAAGGAATCTATCTGATACTGAACTTTTCCCGGAGGCTTTCAGTGGCTCAGCTTTTGTCAAAGAGGAAATTGAATATTGCTGATATTTAATTACACTTCTTGTTCTAGATTTCACTTTTGCTTAAAAGAGGAAAGAATGGTATGGAGAATTATATTTGTGTCTTTTACAGCCATTTTGTCTATTCAAAGTGTGACTTTAGCCCTTTAAATTTCTGTTTGTAGCAGCACTCCCTTGCCTCACAGAGTCTTTCTAAGTAGCTACTGTGTAATGGCTTTTTGCAGGCATCTGCTCAAACTGTATCCAATTAAAAAATTAAATCTGGGAACAAGCTGCTCCAGTTTCAGCTGGCTGGCAGGTATGAATTCTACTTTCATAAAAGGCTTATTCTTGTTCCCAGTTCTGTTTATGGCTATCAGGCCAGGAAAACTATAACATTTAACTTTTGAGTCATAGAGCATTTAAATTTGTTTAACGTTGTCATCTACAGAGAGAATTAGAACAACATCAAGTCATCAAAGAAAATGACAGAGAAGCTCTGAAACCTAAATTGTGATGACATACCTCATTATGAAATACTTCCAGGAGTTGGGAGTCAAGTTGTAATTCCTTGGTTTGGGGGGAGAAATCTTACTGAATTCCACCAAGGTCAACAGTTTACTTTTCAGTAGACACAAAACAAATACAAAATCTCTGTCAGTGGTGATAACTTCCACAACATGAGATGTGGAAAAACACGTAGAATCCTCCCTTGCTGAAGACCTATTCAACATAAGCACTATTAGTACTGGTGTAGAATGGTGCTTGGCAGAATTTTTGGCACCAGGTTGAGTATTCACGCATAGATGTGCACACTTGAACTTCCCTGCAGTGTTGTGAGAATAAAAGCTGCTGACAGTGCAGCAGCAGCAGTGGGGCGTGCAAGTGTTAAGAGTTTGCACTTGTTAAAATTTACAGGGACCAACTGGTTTTGCAGGTGTAGTGCTTAACACTTGTGTGCACCCAGTTGCTGGACCAGATGAAGTGTTAACTGGGGATTGGAATCCTGGTCCGGAACTGGGGGACTGGTGCCCACCACAGGGCTGCAGCAAGGGGCCTTCTTTGAGAGGGAGAACTCTTGGCCGTGTCTGTAAAACAGACCCATATATGGTATAAAGTTTGGCACTCTGAAACGTAGGTATCTCTAAACACTGCACTTTCTTAAAAGGTTAGTCAGGGAAAAAAGAATGTGCACACTTTAGAAAATGTAGGCATTTAAAATAGAAGCCTGCTATGAGGCCTTTAGATAATGTAACTCATAATGACAAGTCAAACACTTTTATTTTAATTGTCAGACATAATCTCCAGCTCTGTATTTACTACCCATCTGCTCAGAGGGTTGTACTTGCTACCAGATTTACTGGGGGAGAGGAGCAGGGAAGAACAGAAGTGGGAGAGGTGTTGGAAGGAAGCAGGAAACCCTCCTGTGGCTGCTAGGACTGAAGCAACCCTTGTCACTGCACGGAGCTCCTTTTTCTCTTCAAGCCACAGATACACGGGAGAGTGGCTTCTTTTGAAAAGCACAAGACAAAAGTTTAAAAATAGATTTTTTTGTCATCCCTGATTAATTATCCTTCACATTTTAATGTTCTCAGAAGCATAGGTGAGTAAATGGATAGATACAATAATTGATACATTTCCATTGTTAATTATGAATGTTAGTATGCATGATGCAAATAGATATAACAACAGTATTTCATTATAGTTTACCAGCTGGTTACTTTGTTCCCACTTCTGCTGTGCTTTCCTAGTAATTGTTAACTGTCAGAGAATGGGTAAGTCCCTCACCAGTTTTCCCTTTCAAAGGGAATTGGTGAGGGTGTCTTCACATTATATATTTCTAAAATACTTTATTGTTGATTCTTAGAGGTGACCACATAATTTTACTCTATCAGTGCCACATAAGCTGCATAGTAGCTCTGATGGCTTTTAGGTATCAGAATGAAATAATTTTTGGTTAGGTACACATGAATTGATGAGTTTCCTGTTTCTGATAAACCATGTATCAAAAGCTATAGAGCATAAGTAAAGAAGAAGGTAGAAGTGCAGTCACTTTCAACACTTCTCTGAAGGACTGAACAGCTGAGGACACCAACTATAACATACTAATTCTAACAGTTCTGCAAGAGAAAGAGCTACTTTTAAGATCCATTGCAACCAAGCTTCCATGAAAAATATAGCTGTGAATACACGGATCCAAATCCAGGATATACAAACCCTGCTGCGTGGAATGCTTTGTCACTTGAACCTCCGTATGCTACAGATCCAGTTTGGAGGTGGGAGGGGGAAATGTGTTATCTATTTAGATTCTAAATAGACACTCTGCGGCTGCGAGGCTGAGCATAATGACTCCTTTTGTAAGACAAATGATTTTGTGGCAAAACCCGTCCTGCTTGCAGCCCACTCTGAGCTACCCTTCTCACTGCCCATAGTGGCAAAGAGACAGATTGGGGCACGACTGTGCCCTGGCCCCCGCGCTCCCAGCCCTCCCTCCGTGTAAACACCATGAGGTCGGAATGCTGCAGGAATTTGGGGTCGGGAGCCAACCTCTGAGGGGAGCGGGAAGGAGCAGCTGCTTGTGTGACAGGCTGTCATCCAGAGCTTACTTAGCTTATTTGAAGCCAGGAAACCTTCTAAGGCTACGGAGAGGCTCCCCGGGAAGCTCGCAAGGCTCAGGAGCGAGGCTTGAGGGGAGCTGCCAGGCAGCTCGTCCTCGGTGCTGAGAGCAGCCGTGGATGCCACATGCTCGCAAGCAATACGATGCTGACACATCTCACCCTTGCCGTTGTGCGGGGAAAAGCAGACTCAAAACACATATGGCCTCTGTTCTTGCTTTGGAACACAGCAATTCACATGCAGAAGCACTGTGTGCTGCTAAACTCATGGTAATTTAATGTTTTTAAATCAAGCTTAAAAACCATTGTAAGTGCATGGTGGTAACTCAAGCTCTGCTCCTTGAGTTACCTTTTAGTTCAAAACAAGAAGCTGACCTAGGCTTTCATTTACACATTCATGACCAAGTCAGCTATCAGGATTGAATTAGTTTCTAGTGACCACATTTTGCTCAGAGTATGTTAATATACTCGCACTTCCCAGCTGTGTTCTATGGATAGCTCTATGCTGATGTTCACCAATGGGTAAGAATTGAAAAAGAACTTTCTAGCTGAGTGCCCATGAGGACAAGTCAGAAAGCAGGTCCATAAATCAAGATAATACTTTCACCTTCTTTGCAGATTTATCTCATTTTAAGATATCCTGTACTGCACAGAGACTTCCTTAAACTGATCAGCAAGGACATCATATTCCTTTAGGACAGGAGCAAGTGTCTCATTGTTCCTTCACTACCAGCCTGTGTCGTGTCATTTTGTGAAAATGCAGTCTTAATTCTGGATTTCCTGAAGCTCTGTCACATAATGTTTGCCACACATTCAAACCAAAGCTGTGCACCTGAAAATTCTACTTAAAAGCAATAATTTTCTTTGCTGAGGGAAAACACAGGGAAGCCTATTTGACACACACATTAACCTAGGAGAAATACATTTGGCTAAATTGCACTGAACTGTCATTCTTTTGTTACCAAATATATTTTGTGCCTGAAAAAAAGTCCCAGTTGTTAGGATTCCCTAAGCACAGGGACTACTCTTTAAATAGCCACTGATCTTCATATCATTAGTTCCTTGTTCTGAAAACTGAAATGCCCTTTAATTATCCAGCTGTAGGAGCATATAAGGTGGTACTAAATTTTGCTTAAGTACAGACCATTGCCAAAAAGGAAGCCAAAATACATAATTATGTTGGCATTTGCATTCTATAGCTGTGTGATATCAAAGTGCACAATGGCTGGAACATTCTGTGAAGGGCAATGCTGTCTGGGTAATGTAGCAGAAACACTTATCTAATAGCATGCCCTCCTGTGCCCTCTGTCAGGGCGCCAGCACATTAGTCCTATTATCAGCCTGCAAATACTGAAGGCTTCCACATTGTGGCTGCTGCCAAAAGAAACAGGCTTCCCTGTTACAGGAGCAAATGTCTGTGCACATAAATGAAACTGAAGAGTAATTAGATTACACTGTTTCCAACTGACCCCCATGCACTAAAATATTTGGGCTTGCTAATTTACATTAATAAAGATCCCACTATTTTTACAGCCTGTTTGGTTTAGTTCACAGGTCAGGTGTTTTCCATAATACATTCTAAACAGACTATTTCAGTCAAGTAAAGAAGAAATGTTGAGGTGACTGCTCATAAAATTATCCTTAAAAGCACTGTTTGTGTTTTCTTTCTCTTATATTATGTAGGGATTTTTTCACATGGGTTAGCATTTCATAGGTTCAGGTTTTGTTAGCTTGTTATGACAATTTGAACTGAAGAAGTAAAAAAGAAAGGGAAACAATAGCAACAACATCAACAAAAAAACCAAACCAACCTGTCAGAAAGTTATTTATTTAGGTCTTTCATTAGAAGCACATTACAATAGGCTGTCATTTTGTGGCAGGCACATTTTAAACAATTTCATTTAGTACAAGAAAAAGGGAATCAGACTTTTGTCTGGGATCTAGACCATGCACACAAAAAAAGCAACAACCCCCACAACTTAAAAGAAATGTCTTGCTTTAATTATTTTTAATACAACAAATGCCAGAATGCACCTTTCAGGAATAAATCTATTCATTTATTGATGAGCATGCTCATCAACATTGCAGAGTAAAAACATCTGTTCCTTGGAGCCCATGTAGTTGAATTCCTATCAGCTTGTATAAACAATCTATATACTATTAAGCCCATCATGTTAAAAATAAATCAATCAGTGATCAAAGAAGATAAGAGCTCAGGGAGGCAAGTTTTTATATGGTTTACATTTTGTGTTTATAAATTCAAAAATATTTTCCTGAAACCTGAAATAACATTAATCTCTTCATTCTTTTGGCTCAATTTCAATGATGCTTTGTAACCTGAATAATTTATAGGTGAGGAAAAATGAAACACAATCCTGCTATTTTACTCTGTTTAGATTAAGCATTGTTAAGATGTTTCTGTCCTACAAACTATTCCTGGAACTGTTATCTGGAACTGCTCATGGGAAAATGGATTCTGCTATGAATGAAACTGTCAGGTATCAATTTGTAAATTCCTGACACTTGTCAGAGATCCTAAGGAGCACTTTGTTCAGGGCAGGAAAGATTCTTGAGATATTTGATGGGTTTATTATAAAAGAACCAGGGATTCAGTGACTAGTTTATTTACAATAGTGAATTCTGTTTCTGCAATGCTATGAAAAAATGCATTAAAAAACAGTGTAATATGACCTTGCAACTTTTTGTACACATAGTTACACTGTGACTTTAAGACATTTCCTTTATATCATTCTTAATCTCTGACAGTACAGATTACTGATATTACCTGCATCCATGCAGCATCATACATGCTCTTAACCGAGAACCATATTTCTGACTTAGTGCCCTAATCTCCCTCTATAGTGTCAACAAGCTGTGAATATTAGAAAATAAGCACTTCTTTCTTTAAAATAAACTTCCTTTTTTCAGTCTCAGGAAAGAGTAGTAAGAATTCAGAAAGAAGTTAGCGATGGCTTTCAGACCTTGCTAACATCAAGTGGTCTAGAAAAAGAAAATGCTTTGAGGAAAGAGAAAGAAAGAAAAGGAAAGAAAGAAAGAAAGAAAGAAAGAAAGAAAGAAAGAAAGAAAGAAAGAAAGAAAGAGAAAGAAAAAGAGGCCAACACATTTATTTGCATTTAGAATATATACCATTAGCTCTTTTCTCTTCATAGAAGTAATGCATCAGCAGTAGATCAGCACCTCCAATTAATCAGTGTCTGAGAAGAGCAAGCATCTCACTAACAAATAGCTTCTGTGTACACCACAGGGGAAGAAGCCTGATTTCCAGTGATTCCTGCTCATGGTCAACTGATGTTTTAGTTTCCTCTACAAATGTTACCCCATCAGCGCAGTGCTACACCCCTTTTCTCTCTGTTTAATTACGTCTGTCTGTTTCTAAACCACCTCCTGCACTTAAATTTCAGGACATCTTTCCTTCCTTGCAATACATACAAAACATCATCTGATATATCCTATGTACATCACAGTATCTCAACACTCGTTCTTAGTACTGCCCAGTAAAATAACTCTGGTCTGCTGGCTCTGGAAATAAAAATAATCATCAGAAAGCTGTACAGCTTTATAATTTTGGCTTTACAAGATAGCAGGCTAAAAATGCACTTTATTTATTTTCCCTTGGCAGAATAAAATGCCAGGAAGAATGTTGAAGTCATGACAAAGATACTAGATGAAATTGAAAAATAGTGGAGATGTCACTGGTAGAGGAAGTGAGACATTTAACTTTAATTCCTTGTTCTGCTCCAGACATTCAGAACAACCTTCGACAAGTCATTTAACAGCAGTCCTGTATGAAACATGAGCATAAGAACAATTTTATGCCTGCCACACTGGCAGTATTGTGTAACATAATGCAGTGATGACTATGGCGATGTGGAACATATCAGTGGAAATACATAAAGGGAATTTAAGATAAGCAGATTTGTATTATAGACGAGAGAAAAAAATAATCATGATTTTATGTCCTCAAAAGGAACTGGATTAATATTTAGGAAAAACTATTTGCAAACAAGTATTTGCAAACAATCCTGTTACGTATAGACTGTTTTTTCTTTGACTATGAATATTTATGCAATCAGTTTTAATTCACCTAGAGAAGTGTTTTTGTTGGAACAGAAATGGAAATTCATGAGTGAAGACTATGTCTGAGCAAACAACGGAAAGCCACACCCGTGCTGCTCTCACCTGAACAACATATACCTGTTTGTGTGAGTTAAGGATGTGGATGTTCTGAGATGAGAAAAAGTGTGAGTGCCGGTGGCTTTCAAAGAACCTCAGATACATCACCCAGCAGAAGCAAAGAGAGGTGGTGCAACATATCTGGCGTAGTAGCAAATTCCCTATCCCAGGGACACGTTTAGTATGTTTCAGCCTCAAAAGGCAGCACGACCTGCCCGCAGTGTGGGATAAAACCTAAGGAGAGGGATCAGCCTGTGAGCACAGCCGAAGGGGACACTGTGTGCTGAGGTCTTAACTGATCTTTACACTTCTATGTCTCTCTGCCTGCAGGGTGAAATTGCGGCTAGCCCTGCGTTATTAAAAGGCACAAGGTTCTGAATTCATCTCATGTAATTACAGGATTATCGAGGATGCCTAAATTAGGAATGTAGCCACTTCACACTCCCTCTGTGGGCCTCTCTAACTGTGAGATATAGGCACTGTATACATAGCTTTCTTTGCTGTATCTCGTTTGGTGCTTTAGATAGCTTTTTCTTTTTTTTTTTTAATATTATTTCTCACCCTTGCACCGTCCACACTGAAGATGTCAGCGTTCATGGCTGCTTTGAAAATTATTTCTATGATTTCTTCCACACTCCCCAAGTCATAGAGTTTTCTCTATACTAACCAAACCCCCTAGTTTTTATTCTTGCAAAACCTACCAATCGGTATGTAAAATCCTGAAATAGACTCATGTTATGCATATTCATTTTAATTTACCTACAGAAATAAGCCATCCTGTTTCTTACTGGTGTTTCCTCTGGTCTATTGTTTTTTAAAGCCCCATAGTTACATATCCATCGGAGACACATTCGTTAGGTCATTGAGGCAGGAATTACAGCATTTATGTATGTCACATCTTCGTGAATAGCTAATGATGTGACCAATCACACAACGGGAGACATGGGGATGCTGCGACTGAATGGCGAAGTGAGGAAAAACACTCTGAGACACATATTTGCACAATGAAATCCAGCTCGGAAGTTATGATTAAGGTAATTATGGATCATCCAATCTGTTTTATGTGGATGGTCAGATTAAATTACCATAATGGATTTTTGCAGTCTGCAAAACCTGTTTTGGACTTTATTTTCTCATTTTGAGCAAAACCACAGTTCTTGTCAAATAGGAGAGACTACCAGAAATGAGAAGATGTGAAGAGGAAACTAAAAAAAAGCTCAATTTCTCACTACTGAGCTGTGCTTCTCTGTGTACTTCATTAATAAAAAGGTTATTTCAACAAAAGGTTCTAATGGTCCATACTTAAAATATAGTAAATAAATTGTTTTCAAGATCTTTTTGGAGGCTTCTCAAATACTACTGTATTTGCTGTTTATGACTAAAAGTGATTCTCATTAGTTTATTACATTGTGCTGATTGAGTCTTCTAAATGTACAATATTCCTTTCCCAGTCTTTATCCTGGTTAACTATCTTTGAAGTAATAATGTGATAATTCTGTAATTTATATTGAAAGTAAAAATTAATGCAACTGCATGCAAAAAGGACATATCCATCACTACGTTCCATGGTCTAACATTGTTTTTATTAAATTCATAGTGTTTGAACTAGGAGATCCTTACACTTGGTAAGGAGCAATAACAGAAGTAACTAATTTTTATTCAAGACCTTGAAATATATTAACAACACAATGAAAAGAGAAAAAGAGCAACAAGGGAGATTTCAGTGCCTTCAACCCTAGAATAGAAAGGCTTTTCCTGTAAATTGCTAGCATTTTTTTTCCAGGTAACTGGCATTGTAATGTCCACCAATCACTGTTTCTAGCACATTTTAAATCTTAACTTTATAGTCAATTTTATATATATATATATTATATATATATATAATACTAGAAAGACCACACTGACTTCTTATCTGGAGCTGGTATTTGACTTTTCCAGTTCTTCTTAGTCAAAAATAATTCACATAGAAAAATGTCCTACTTTCTAAATCTTGGAATTTTCTTAATTATACTACTAACTAAAATGATCCAATATCTTCTGAGCTAGTCAAGGCTAGCTGATGGTACTCAAACTGGCAATGAAAAATTTAGCAACTGGAGTTTTATTTACTTTCATGAGAGTTTGTTAAAGTTGACAGAACAGTCTAGTGTAAAGGTTAAGAGTAGTTACTCTTGGATTCTATTAAAATAATTCTGTTCTCATCACTCTCTGACCTCAAATTACAAAATCTGAACAAAGAAGTAACATTTGGACTATTTATCTTTTGTATTCATTGTAGGGTTTCTCTTCCCAGGAAAAGTTTATGTGACTTTATCAGCAAAAAACCTGGAACAACTTTCCCAAAACAATATATATTAAAAAAACCCCCAAAAACTCATATGTAAAAGCTGGAAGGTGTGTATGACAACAGCTGTAATAAAATCAATCTTCAAAATTTTACCATGTGCTTTTGCAGTTGCCAGTCAGGTAAGCCTCCTGGGAAGTTGTTAGGAGTTTACCTGAGAAATGACGGAGTAGGAGTTTATTAAAGCCATTAAAATGGAAATGTTTTCATAAGATTTACAGGATCAGTCCTCTAATTTCACATGAACTAAAAATGTTGATTGAAAGTTGGTCATTCAAAAAACTGTAGAAAGGCTGAGTCAGGCCCAGCACATTTTGAGCAGTGCCCTGTCTCTGGGTGCTGTGGGAGGAGTGCAATGAAAAGTGACTGATGTAGCTTGACAGAACACTTTAAAATGACACGTTGAGCTAGATTCAGTGAAAGGGTAATGGACAGATGGTTTTCATTTTCAGATATTTAATGGCTATTTGACATTCTTCATCATTAGTGATCCTGTTTAAAACCTTATTGAATAGTGATAATTTTTGTTTCCTGTTTTAACAGAACAATAACTCAGCTATCACTACAGCCAGCAAAGCATGCCTATTAAAAGCCTCTGTTTATCAGCAGAACGACTATAAGAATGATTCATTACATGCACAGTATTAATACTTTTTTCAACAAAGACGTTGTGTGATAGGTCTTTTTTTTTTTACTTCCTAGGTACAAAAATATCTGACGATATGTTTACTTACCACTCTACAATTTTTAAATTTTAATAGTTCTTTAGGTTGCTACTTTAAAGTTATTTTTAAAAGTAAGAAGTAAATAAGTAAATGCTGTTTGCTCCTGAGTCCTATGACAGCATTTAACACATGTAAAGGAATTCTGTTTTCAAATAAACCTCTGGAAATCAGATTAAATGTTATAAAATGCTTCCTATTTCTTCCATAATGGACCCTCAAAGACAAATGTAGACATTCCTTTTAAATAAAGATTCACATCCAAATGTATCCAATTTTATGTCTCAAATTTCAACTTTACAACAAAATCCAGGCTACTAGGTAGTAGAAATATAAATTTGTGTTATTTATTTCAACTGCTAAATAATTAATCACATACTCCCAAAGTGCTCCTCATTTATATTTTTAGTCTTTGTTTTTCATCTGCAGATTCTGCCATCCTTCGAAAGTGTCAGACTATCGACTCCATTGCACACAGTGCAATCAGATTCACAAGAAGACAGCTAATCAAACATCTTTCTTTCCTGAAGATACAAAACCCCATTGCTTCTTTCATGAATCAGATGGGCATAGGTACTTGGCCTCAAGTATGAAATTGCAGTTTCAGTGGGTAACTTGAAGTCCATTTTCAAAACATGAAAAGCCATTTTACTTGTACATTTAATAACATAGTAATCTGGATAAGATTTTTTTAATGTCATTTGATGATTTATGCCTTCTTCGTTATTCTGCAGGAGAGCTCATGACTGCGGAAATGCAAATACTGGCTTCTTTTTATTTTTTTTTTTTTTTTTCCCCTTGCAAAACCAGTGCTGCTTTATTTGCTACAGAAAGGTGAGATTACTCCAAACATGTAAATTCATATTATGAGATCTACATGCTCTTACAAAGAGAGAGAGAAAAAAAAGAGTTCAAATTTCTGGCCTATTGACTCTGGCAGCGTCCTTTTAAAGCATTACTGATGGGTTCACATTATCAAGCACATTCCATTTTCATTACTTATAAATGGTACAAGGCTTATTTCATTATTTATTTATTAAGATCCCATGTTGTTTTTTTGAGTTAGTGAGTATCCAGGTAACTCCTGGAGTGTCACGCAAAAGGGCAGATTATCAGCTCCACTTAGCTCCTGCATTTTCACTGAAATGCATCAAAGCCCCTCTTGGGTATTACGGTTGCTGTCTGGCTGCTGACAGGAAATCCTTGATGCTGTAAAACTCGTTCCTGCCCCTCTGTATTGAACACCCCCGGGAAGGGGAATAGGTCCTCCAGGCAGCAGAGCAGATACAGCCCGTGTAGGGCATCTTTGGGTGACCCTGAGGCTGCTTCAGCCCGCAGTGTAGGGGTGAGTGGTTGCAAGAGAACCCAGAACCTTTCCCCCCCTCATCGTGGTCGTGGCTCACAGATCTCAAACAGACTGCACCTCGCAGAGTGACGACTCGGCAATGGGTTTTCTGGGAAGGAAACCCTGGGAGAAAGCTCCTGACCAAGACACTGTGTTCACATCCAGTCTGTGATGGTTCTTAGACGGGGGGGTGGGGGGTGACCCAAACCAGAGTGGCAGCCTGAGCACATCACACTGGCAGCTGTGGGAACCAGGTGCAGGGTTGGTCCCAGCTCAGCACATTGCCGCAAGGATATCAATGCTCCCGAGGGGATGAGGGGTGGATGGCAAGCGCCGGCTGTCCCCCTGCCCTGTACTGCCACAGTCACAGCCTGACACTGGCCTCGCCTTTAGGAAAAAGCTAACAACTTGCCATTCCCACTACCAGATGTCATGCCAGCAAAACTGCGCACCCAGGTGACAAGTTAAAACTGGCACTGGAAATGCACGTGTTAAAAAAAAAAAAAAAGGAAAAAAAGTCTCCAGGTCTAATTTGAGGCATGTATCTGACAGAAAAGGCTTCCTGCTGCCTAGGTAAGTGCTATCAAGATTAACATTTCCCTAAAAGTAGAGACCCCTCCAGGTTAAAAACAGTCACACAATGAAGCTTGTCAGCATTTACTAACCTAATCACTTGCATGACAGAAAATCAGCCAGATCTTGCATGCCACTGTACCTGGTTGGAACCAAAATATAAGTGTAGAAGAAAGACATTTTTTTAAAAACAAGGAAAATAACATTAAAAGAGAGAAAATCTTTGCTAATGTTAGAGGGGTTTAAGTGCTCCTTTTAAATTTTCAGTAATTCTTCCAGTTTCCTTAATGATTTGTCATGGCTGACAAGTCACCATTTTTATTTATAAAATTTAATTTTAAAATAGATTGTATCTGTAAGCACATAAGAATTTTGAATCATTATTACTATGTAGATTAACTCTTTTACTTTTGCAATGAAAGGCATATTTAGTTTTTTTCCACGGTGCTTTTATAAAGACATCACAATTCTTAGTCCTGACTTGGAGGGATGATGCTGTACACATCTTCAGTAATGTCTCCACTGAGGCTGGTAGGAAGAATGCCAAAGAAACTGCTATTGTTTCCCTGTAGCATGACAACCTCTTCAACAGGAATAATCTACTTGGGCCAAGAACTTGTTTCATGTATATGGCAGAATTACTGACCCAAGCTGGATTTGAACCAGCAGCCATATGATTTAAATAGGAGATGAAAATTGATCTCAAAATAACCTCAGCAATTCAAGCCAAGGAAGCGACAAAAGGGTGAATGCTTAGCATTGCAGAAAAATAAATACCCTGCTTTAGAAAACAGACCATGTCACAAGAACTGAATGCTCATGTATCACCTAGCATCTTAAACTGAAAAATATGCCTCTGCTTGTAAACATAAGGAAACATAAGGAAAACCATAAGATAAAACTTGTAATGAACCTTTGCTATAATAGCATGACCAAAACTACAGGAGTGAGAGGCATATCCCTTTCGTTGTTAGACTGATTACGACAATGTCAAGGATATCAATTTACATATTAATTTGCAGAGCAAGACTAAATTAAAATAGGGGTCTTAGCAGAGTCCCCTCTCTAGTTTACATGTGTATATTTACATACATATACATATTTGTATATATATAAAAGATCTATATAGCTACATGAATGTATACCTGAGAGATGTGGCCCATTGTATGTATATATTTGCAATATCATGTCTAATGTATCACATACATGATATGTTGTATCTCCCAAGTTTAGCAAGTATTCATTGTGATCTTTAGCAATACAACAGTTGCCTGAATTCCTGGCTTGTATTCTTCATGAAATGTTTGCATCTCCAGCAAATTTTACTTGCCAGGTAGGTAAAATTCAGGCAGTGGAAATGCCACCACGTTCCAGGGAGACAAATAGACATAGTTGAGTGAAAACCATGTCAGCTTGTTGCCTGCCTGTTTCCCTGAACTTTCTGGAGCACTTGTCTGCTGATCAAGCTACACTGGCGCCAGGTGCTCAAATAGTCTACTGTTGAAAATTCAGGGGAGAAGAGATTTTCCTCACATTTAGGGTTCAAAAAAGCCCTTGAGGAGTAGGTTCTTTCCAGAACTTCTGTCTGTGCAACTACTGTTTTACTTCTACAAGAGGATATGTTTTTCTCCTGTAATTTTGTGGAAGAAAAGAATAACTTCAGACCAAAGCATCATCCACTAATCTACTTGTTTATATCACAGGTAATATGTAAGTGCTTTTCAGAACTACTTCTGTCAGCCATAGCATAAATGTGAAGGCCAATAAGATTACTTGGAGATGAAGCAATTCAGCAGCATCACACAGTCAGGAAGTAAACAGATTATGAAAGACAACAACTGGGACTGATATTATTTCGCAGCTTGGCCCAAATGTCCTAAACTTGATGAGTCTTGTAATCAATCTTCTTTGAATTTTGTGCAAGATTTTATTTCATACATAGGATAAAGAAACATGCAATTTCAAAAATCAGAGCTCCTTACCACAAAATATGAGAGGGAAGAAAAACACAATGTAAAGCCCTATAGTGAAAGCCTCTTTGCAGGGTCTCAAAGGTACCTGACAAGGTTCAGAGGATGAATCTGTGAAGGAGCTTTGCAGGAGATTACTGTAATGGTGCCCACCTGGAAGCATGAACTCTCCAGAGATAAGACAGATTCTGTAGGTGTTTTGCTAGACAGTCTCCAAGCTTCTCCATCTGTAGCTTGTTTTTCTCCCTGGTTGGTCTGGACCATTCCCAGTGAGGACTGCATTGTTCTGTCATGGTTTTAATATGAAGATGCACATCTACAACAGAGATTCAAGCTTGAATTCTTCTGAAAGGAGTCTCACTTGTGCAACAAAACTGCTTTTCAAATCCAGCTGATGCAAAGGGACAGTGAAGGATATAGTCTTTCAAAACTTCACTGTTGCTTCAAATCAAAACACTAATGAAGAGGAGGGAATTTACCTAAATTTCCAAATTGGTGAAATCAATGTCCTAATGATGGCCTATGAGGTCTTTCTATCTACCATTATATTGTAAGAGCTGGTTTTCCTTGCTTACAATTCTACTGTGAAGGTTCTCTACAACCTATGTAGAGACAGAGAAGTGTTTTTCTGCAAGTGTGACATTTCTGGAGGGCATGGGTGTCCTGGTTTGAGGGAGAACATGACAAATTCTGTTTAGTAATTGTACTTTTGAGCTCAACTCTTCTAATTATCTGCACTTTCTGAAGTTAGCAGCATATTCTCACAGGCAATGTCTGCTTCTATCAGTGATAAGACCCCATGTTTAGAGTCAGTACCAAGGATTAGAATGCAGACCAAGGCCACTGCTTGATCTTGTGTACCACACTGGGGGGTGCAGAAAGTGAAAGGCTGAACCTGCAGTGAGGAGTAGACAGGACAAGTGACCTCAGACTGACCAATGAGGTATTCCAGCCCATATACATTATATCCAGTATGTACAGCTGAGGAATCTGGAGGGTCTTGGCATTCTTGCATTTGTTCATTGTTTATTCTTCTTCTCTTGGGGGTCTCTCCCTATCGGAGCACCAAGGAGAACTCTGTCCACACTGCCTTCAATCCTGATCGGTGTGTTCCTGAATCTGATACCAGAATCCAGCTCCTGAACACAGCTCCCCTCTGGTGTGGGACCCAGTGCCTGCTCCACATCACCAGTAATGGTGACATCATTACCATCAGGGGGGCAGGGTTCAATGTTGGTTTTGTAAATATTTGTAGAGATTCCATTATTATTATTTTATTATTATTAATTATTATTATTATTTTCCTGTTTATTAAAGCTGTTCTAGTTTCCTTTTCTAATTGCTAAATATCTCTTCCTTGTTCCCTTTCTCTTCCCCTTTAGGGAGGGAGGGGCATGTTAACAGAGAGCATCTGTTACCAGTCTGAGGGATTGCCCTGACCGTGACAATGGGGAAAGTCAAGATCAACAGACTGCAGATCAGCTCTTATTTTCTGCCGTGCAAACCTTGAGTACTGTGGATGAAAGCACTGTGTTACATGAAGTTGGCTAGTAGGACTAAGTTAACTAGAAATTCATATATGCTCTTTTCATAGAACAGGAACAGTTGACACATTTTTGCCACAACTTTTTTCTTCCCAGAGTGTTGACAAAATGTTCAACATTTTGTCATAAAACACATGAAGTCTGTATCTGAGATAAATTCATGTCTTCCTGTGTAGGTACTGCCCCTCATTTCCACTGGTGTTTACAAATCCAATAGATTTTAATACATTTTGAGTCTGTTCAATTTGAAATTCAACCCTGCCACTCCATCCCTGCAGCTAGATAATTTGTTTCTGTGATAATCAGCTTTTACATAGAATTTATGCCAAATCTGCCAGTGCACTCATTCTCTGTGGTTATACTTCCATTTCATACTTCTAGGCTAAATGAGAGGGCAACTACATTCCCTTTAGGTTAAGAATCGCTGAAACAAAAGAAGCTACTGCATAAGAATGGGCAGGGACTAGCTAATACAATTCAACAGATATCCTTTGGTGCTGTGAAGTGAGAGTGATTGCTTGGATGTGAATTTGAAAGATAAACAGCAGAAACATGTTGAGTGCAGACAGAAATAACAGCATGCTAAGAGGAAAGCAAGAAGGAGGGTTGGATGCTGGTGAGATATTCAGCACAAAGAGTGTACAAAGACTGCAGAGGCAGCTCGACACTCCTGAAAAAGAGTGAATGTCCCATGGTAGAAGCGGAGAAAAACTTGCAACAGATGACTAAGCATCTGCATCCTACTGCCTTTTTTTGCAGAGCTTCGGGGGATTGGACCTTATGAACTTTTTCTGCCTATAGAAAAGATTGCATAAAACAAGCAACTCCTAAAACAGAGCCCTGAGACAATGTATGTTCCTGCGAGGACATACAGACATTTCTGTATGCCACTGTTCTCAGGTTGTTCTGTGAGTCACCACCATTTGCAGTCTCAACTCTGTCTCTTGGACCACCTCCTCCTGTGAGGCGTTGTCTCAGATTTGACATAATTCTGATTCATAAAGCATTTCAAAACATAACTTTCACTGAAGCCTTAGCTTTTAGTTTCATAAATGCCTTTGGGATTTTCAGCTTTCTCGAGTTTTTGAATCAAAATATCTGTATTTTTTTACTATGCATTACTTACCTTAAAAACTCTCCTGGAACTGGTGTATAATTTATCAAACTTTACTTTTATTCTTAAACTTTACTTTTCCTATAGATGTGTAAGAAACAAATTAGTTACATTTTAGTCTTGTGGGGAAAAAAGAAAGAAGGTAAAGCTGATAGGGAAGGAGAGGAAAACCAGGACTGCATGTACAAGTATATTTTTCCGTGTATTGGAAGTAGATATGTACCATCTGAGAGTCTGATTTTATCAGATGGGAAGGAGTAAAGGAAAAAAATCTTCTGTATCTGCAGATTTTTTGAGAAGTGTTTCTCTTTTAATGCTTCGGCAGACAATTTCGTGGCAAGTGCATAGTATGATTCTGTCCTAAGAAGCATCTCATTCTTAGTGAGAATCCTCAGGCAGGGAATACATGGCATGTTATAGAATAATATATGAGGAAAAGTACTTAGACTAATGATTATTTCATAAAAAGTTGGTTTCAACTGACCTTCCAGTGGCTGTTAATTTAGTGTATGATTTAGCCTGGAGACTTTCTGGTTCTCTGGTTCTATTGGCCTTCCCTACACAGTCACCTCTTGCACAAATTTTCTGCCAAGTGTGTCAATTTTTTGATTCATTCCTGTGACCCTGTGGCCTGAGTCATCGACAAGAACTGCATTTCATGCAAATTGCAGCTGAGCATTCAAGGATAAGAAAAGAGTTTTCTACTCTATCAGCTGCTCTGTGGACCAATGGCTACACCAGAATGATCCAGTGTCTCTGTTTTAAACTTCTATGGCGAAATTTGGGACAGATCCCTTGAAGCTGTGACTGTGATTGACATCTTGACTTTGGTGTTTTATCATTTCTCTGCAATGTTTGTGAGACTGTCCCCTGAGGCAGATCAATGCTGTAATTTTAGTACCATAATTTTATGTAAGCCTTTCAGCATCACTGCTTGATTTTCAAAACTAGTTTCGAAAACAGAATAAAAAAAATAAAATAGCCCAGAAAAATATGCCTCAAAATTCAACTTTTGTTTCTCCCTTCTTCCAGTTCTGAGGAATCATGTCATCATTCATCTTATTTTAAAGAAGGCATCCTCCTTTTTCACTTTTTAGTGATTATTCTGTCTGAAGTCCCTTTTACTTCCTCTCAGCAGCTTGCATCCCCCACCATCTCTCTTCATCTTTTTTGAAAGGTGGTGGAAAGGCCTTTCCAGTTGACACAGACTCCTATTAACATCTGTGCACATGTAACAGTACAGGGCACCACCACTGTCCCTTCCCAAGAGCCTAGGCTGGTGTCTTGGCACCCAAAAAAACTGAGTTAGAGATTTTATGCTTGCACTGACCTGCCTAACAATGTCAAATGAGTTCTCTGTGCTACCACAGAAAAGTTCCCACTGTTTTCTTTCCCATGGAGGAAAGCAGGGGTAAGGTGGAAAACCTCTACTGTGGCCTCTTGTTGCTGGCCAGAGGTTTCTTACTGGACTGGACATTATTTAGTGTCATCCACTGTCTCGTTTATTCCTTATTTATTCCACTAAGCCCCTGTCTTGGTCAGTCTGCTCATTCTTCCTTTCCTCTGTGCTGAAGAATCTCTTTTTGTCTCTCAGCTCGAAATCTGCTTGCTTGTGCAGCCTGCAGGTAGATGGTTAGGACTAATTCCAAATTATTCATAGTGACTTAAAGGGAAAAGAATGCGAAAATGCAAATTACAATGTCTTCCGACCCACCATATTAATGGAGTAAAGATTTAAGTCTCCAAAACTAAAAATAGATAGGTAGCCATGGTACTATTAACCACAGTTTTGTAACACTTCCCTTATAGTCTAGAAATATCATCACTGTTTCAATATTTATGTTATCTATGCTAATGTAAAACAACAATAAAGCTATCAAAACAGAGAAGCACCTCTTGAAAACCTCCATAATGGGTAGTCTGTTCTCTGGACTATATAAATCATACCATAAGAAGATATCCAGATGAATTATGTTTGCCAGGAACTGGTTTGGTCCTTCTGAAATTACCCATCTTGCAGTACTTACTGTTTTAAACTGTGGATCTACCGGGAAAAAATGCATACCTCACATTGCAATTATAGGTCAGGGGAATCAAGTATCTGAGTCTCTGTGTAAAGTGATCAGCTGTCGCTGTGATAGGTAAAGAAAGGGCTATTCTGAAAATTATGTAAATCATCTCCTTTCTATCTATTAAACATAAAGTACGGTACAGTTGCTGATGGAACTTCAAGTCTGCAGCAAGTCATCTGTATTAGCACTTACAATACTAGCAATACTTTATGAAAATGAAGGTTGGTTTTGGTTTTTTTTTTTTTTTAAACCTGCCCAAGTCCTGTCAGGTATACTACTAATTATCCTGGCTTATGCTGTTGGAGAAAGGGCTCATACATTCTTCTGTCAGATTGCTGAAAGGGGGAGTTACTGAATGCCTTCTTTGTCTCTGTCTATGCTGCTGGATGCTGTCCTCAGGAGCCCCAGAACACTGAGACCCCAGAGGAAATCAGGATAAAGGGGAGGTTTGCCTCAGTTGATGGTGACTGGGTTAGGGACCAATTAAGCAATCTAGGACACCCATAAATCAATGGGTCCTGATGCGATGCACCCATGGGTGCTGAAGGAGCTGGTGGAGGTCATTGCTAGGCCACTCTCCATCATCTGTGAGATGGAGTCGTGAGAACAGGAGAGGTGCCTGAGGTCTGAAGGAAAGTCTTCA
Source organism: Ceyx melanurus (assembly GCA_024611195.1). Lineage (NCBI taxonomy): Eukaryota > Metazoa > Chordata > Aves > Coraciiformes > Alcedinidae > Ceyx > Ceyx melanurus. The sequence continues at coordinate 20,065 of JANHGL010019673.1, forward strand.
AAAAGATTAAGAAGGAGGACCTGGGTAGCTATAGACTTGTCAGCTTCACCTCCATCCCTGGAAAGGTGATAGAACAACTTATCCTCAGTGCTGTCACTAAGCATATAAAGGATAAAAGGGTCATTAGGAGCAGTCAACATGGTTTTACCAAGGGAAAATTATGTTTGACCAACCTGATAGCCTTTTATGAGGACGTAACAAGGTGGATAAATGATGACAGAGCAGTGGATGTGTTTTTTCTTTATTTCAGTAAAGTGTTTGACACCGTCCTCCAGAGCAACCTCACATCTAAGCTGAGGAAGTGTGGTCTGGATGATTGGATAGTGAGGTGGATTGTGAACTGGTTGAAGGAAAGAAATCAGAGAACTGTGGTCAATGGGACAGAGTCTAGTTGGAGGTTTATATTTAGTGGAGTCCCTCAAAGGTCAGGGGTACAGTACAGGGCTATGTACTATTCAATATATTAATCAACGACTTGGATGAGGGCATCCAAGTAGTAGGAGTGTGGTTAGTAGGTTGAGAAAGGTTCTCCTCCCCCTCTACTCTGCCCTGGTGAGGCCGCATCCAGAGTATTGTGTCCATTTCTGGGCCCCTAAGTTCAAGAAGGACAGGGAACTGCTCAAAAGAGTCCAGCAAAGAGCTACAAAGATGATTAAGGAAATGGAACATCTCCTTTATGAGGAAAGGCTGAGGGAGATGAGTTTCTTCAGCTTGGAGGAGACTGAGGGGTCACCTGATTAATGGTTATAAATATGTAAAAGGTGAGTGTCAGGAGGATGCAGCAAGGCTCTTCTCAATGAAATTGAATGACAGGACAAGGGGATACGAGTGCAAGCTGGAACATAAGAGGTTCCATGTAAACATAAGGAGAAACTGTTTCATGGTGAGGGTGACAAGCACTGGAACAAGATGACCAGGGAGATTGTGGAGTTTCCTTCTCTGGAGACATTCAAAAACCACCTGAATGTGTTCCTGTGTGAACTGACCTAGGTGATCCTTCTTTGGCAGGGGAGTCGGACTAGATGATCTTTTGAGGTCCCTTCCAGCCCCTAAAGTTCTGGGATTCTGTGAAACATCAAGTTTTACAATATAGGCAAACATCCATTGTTTCTTTTAATTTACAGAAACATATTTAAGGCATTTCACTGTAACTACAACAAGAAATTAGTAAGATGTTTTAAATATTCTAGTATAAAAACAATGCTTTGGTGTGGTACCTTAATTTCAACTGAACTGAGAAAACATTCTCAAAAACCCCTTCATGTTTATTCAAGTATGTGTTTGCCTCCATCTTCTTTCAATACAATACTCTGTGTATTACCTAGTGAAGACAAAACTACATGGAACACAGACTGTGGGTCTGCACTCTTTTATTTATTTTGGGTTTATAATTATTTTCTGAGTGTTTTCCTTTTTGATTGTTATATTTATCTTATGATAATGATGCTGGGATAGACTTCACTTTAAGCTCAAAAAACAAACCTATTATGCAGTTAATCTTCGAGGTTGAATTTAATTCAGAAGCAATAATCTTTATATTTTAAAATTAAAATAATTATTTTGAGAGAAACAGAAATCTACACACAACATTTGATATGTATTTTCCTTGTCTCCCTTCATTTTGCATGTCCATTAAAATATAAGAAATAATATAGCATATAAACAATATTAAGCATAGTATAAAGAATATTAAGCATAGTATAAGGAATATTTTCACTGAATTGAAAAGCACTGCAAATGATGTAATTCTATTAGCATTTATATGACATTTGTATACCCAAAGTATTTGTTTGAAAATAGTTAGCATATTCAGAGTAATACTGGAAGCCCAATGAGTTTAAAAAACTCATGGGACATATCAGAAAAACAAGAAACAGGTGGGCTGTGAGTCTAAAGAATATCAGGTCTCCTAATTTTTAAATATACATGGAACAAGCTTTTCCAGCAAAACTTGTATTAATTTCTGAAGGTGAAAGTCAACCTGAAATGGACTCAAAATGCAAGTTAAAACATAAATTAAATTTAGTATCACTTTAAGATCAAGTAGTTACTTACTGAGAAGAAAAAGTAAATGTGATTTCCATTGCATTAAATTTTCAGGCAAGGGTTGATCTCCATGTTTAGCAATAATCAGCCCTGAATGATAAAAAGCAGTATTTACTGTTTAATTTTACATTGTAGAAACATGAAATGTCCTTGTCAACAAATTCTTTTGGGACTTTACAGAGTATCAATCTTGAATAAGATATTCTGTGTAAAGCTATTTCTGAATAAATGCTCTTATTCTAAGCATATTGTGTAATACCTTCCTTCTACTCCACTTAGTTCTTGGCCTATACGCAAAGACCAATTGGTGAAAATCAGGGAGGGCAGTTGCAGGACTATAAACTCATCTTACAGAGCAAATAAAAACTGAAACTAAGTGTAAAAAAAATTAAAAGTTTTCATTTTGAGATATTTCAATTGGACTGATTTTTAAGGTATTTTAATTTACAAAATGTAGGGGAAAAAAAATAAAATAAAATCTCTTCATGAATATACTTATTATAGAGAAGCATAATTAAAAAATAAATTAGTTCAGTTGTGATCACTGTTCCTTTACAAATCCTTTTGCTTCTCTCTGGATTTGCAAGGAGAAGCTGGGACTGTTCAGCTTAGAGAACACAGGGCTCAGGGAGATCTCATCAAAGTGTATAAGGACCTAATGAAGCAAATGAAGATGAGCAAGCCAGGCTCTTTTCAGTGGTGCCCAGTGACAGGAGAAGAGGTAATAGCACAAATCAAACCCCATAAGATCAAATATGAATGCAAGAAAAAAAATTTAGTGTGAGAATACTCAAACACAAGAATCAGTTGCCCAGAGAGGCTGTGGAGACTCCATTGTGGAGATAAATTTCAGTGCTGACTGGACGTAGTCCTAGGCAACTGGATACTTTTGACACTGCTTGAGCAGTGGGGCTGGACTAGATGATCTGAAGAGGTGCCTTCCAATATATACATTTCCATCATTGCAGCACCCCATCTCATCTTATCTCCTTGATCCCAAAGTGACTGTAGCTCTGCAGTTGCATGTAAATCCCTAATTAATCCTTTAATTTTATAGCACTACATGCTTCTGAGTTATTGTCTTACTTTTGAACTACCCATTCAAACTCACAGGGAATCGGGGTGACTTCTGTCTAATGAATGTTTGGCATCTCGTGTAAGATGGATTTTGAGTCTCACATTTCCTTTCGTAATGCATCTATAATAATTAAAATGAAAAAAAATTCCAAGAGATTTTTCTACAGCTGTGTATGTGATTTAATTACATTAGTCATACAGAAGAAATTCATATTGTCATAGTAACTAAACCAAGATTCTTTTTTCCCTCTTATACTGCCACAGTATATTATATGAATATTTTAATACTTGTTCTTGGAGAGGCATGTCTGAACACTTTTCAGGATATTTTTTGCTGGGACATACATTCTACAGTTAGTTCTTCAGACGTAGTTCCTCATCTCACAAATGTTGTTGTTTGAGCTTATCTGTAAGTAAATGAATATGCCATAGGATTACAAGACCCTACTCATCTGTGCAGAATTAAGTATGGAGTGTAAAGATTCAGATCACCAGAGCACTGAAACTCACGCTTAACTTCAAGTTGGAGTTCAGACGTACACTGGAATTAATCAAATAATGGACAGATTCACTTGATTTAGGGCCCAAGTCTTTGCAGAATTGGGGCCTTAGGGTAGGAATTGCAAACAAAACAACAGACTACCTTCTATGCCTTGGGGTTATTTCTTATCACCAGTTTTATGGGGAAACACCTTTGCTATGGAACATCGATACTGCATTGCACTGCACTATACTTTTTACTTGAAAAATTAATCTTTGTTCATCCTTAAATTTATAAGGATTTAAACTGATATAATTAATTTTGCCAATTGTTCCTTTATATTTACATTGTACCTTGTTCAGAAAAAAAAAAAGTAAAAACTGATTATAAACCTAGCAGACCATGTCTTGGATTTTGATTGGGTAGAAAATCAGGCATTAGCCCAGGAAAATCAGTAATTTTCCTGCACAGCTGCTCAAACATGCTGGAGCACTTACTATGGAAAAAAAAAAAAAAAAAAAAGGTGGGGAAAAGACATTATCAGCATTGTAAAGCATTGATTAAAGTTTATTATACAAAATAATTACATTTAATCAATTATCACAGTTAACAAGTGATTTCTTGGGGATTATTATTACGTAATTGTTATTAAAGATCTGACTACAGATGGCATATGCAATTCATTGCTTATTATTACTTTTACAAGCACAGATGGCACAGTACAACCAGTAAGAGTAGCAGATAGTGATCTTTTTCCTAATATAATAACAAGTGAATGTGCTGAGTGATTTTTTATTTTTTTTTTAGTTTTGCTAAAGTGCTGCAAAATAGTTAATGGACTCGGATCTTCAGATCATTTTGTCTCACTAGTAAGTCTTACAGATTGCATGTAGAAGCCTGTTAAAGAGATTCCCAAATTAATGTTACAACCTCAAAATATTTGCATTATGATGCTCATTCCAACTTGCCTGAAACTACCCTTTGCATAAGAATCAGTTTAACCTGAACTCTGTGAACTCTACTGGCAAAACTTCTAAGGCATCAAAATATCAGTAACAGTCACACAAAGAAATAAAGGAGTTAGCTCAAGAACATTTTAAGGCTATTTATTTTAAAATAAAGTGGTAACTCTTTAAAAATCAAAGTAATTTTTTTTTTTTTAAATATACTTATGTAAAAGCCAAAAAAATATCCTTTTAACCCAACAAGAAAGAATTATTTCAGCAAAAGATCAAAAGTTGCTTCAGGGACAAAAACACAGCATGCATGCAATACTTTCCTACCTTCCTTCCCATCTCTGGGTCCTAAGTGAGGGGGTGGGAGGAAAGTGTGTGATTTTACTGACTGTGTAGTTAGATTAAATGGATCCCTAAAAGCGAGACAAGTGTGCTGTGATAACTATAGCTTAATTCTTTAGGCCAAGTCTATCCAGCAATTATGTCTTGGAGTTACATTCCCTCTTCAAGTCTCCGTCTCTAGTAAGCAAGCCAATCATGTCAGTCACAGTTGAATGGAATTATCAAAATATCTAAAAAGTGTTACACTCATAAGACATAATTATAGTACTCCTGCATGAGAGCTTTTATAGTCAGCAGTTGCCCTAAGCTGGAACATGTTTTCACTGTTCGTCTTAGGTCATATTAAAAATGTATTGTTTACTCGCCTTAAAAATATCCTGCTCACATCTCAGAAAAGGCACACAAGTGTTGTTATTATTAGAGAAATGTTATTGGAATGCTTCAGTTTTGAAATAGAATGGAAAATATATCGTATGAAAAGGACAGAAAACATTACATCATCTTAACTATAGATAATGTGAAAATAGGAAAAAAAAAAAAAAGCAGAGCCATATACTAAAATTAAAACAAAACCCCAACCTGGAAGTACCTGATAAATAGATCAAACATGGGAACAGAGAACTCTTTTTTTTTTTTAGCTTCTTTTTCTTTTTTTTTTCTTTTTTTTTTTTCTTTTAGAAGACATAGATCACAACACCTGTATCCCTAAGTATGAAGCAAATAAAAGGAGCAAAATTTCATTTGTTATCAAAACCCTCCAAAGAAAATGTTGTCTACGTCACGGCCTTTCTAAACCTGATTTAGTATGACAAGGTATCAACAAAACCAGTTCTATTTGATGTTTTGAATAAAGTTTTAAATAATGAGGTCAACATCTATCCTTGTGTGTGCTATACTTACAAGGTCAAAAATGATTTAATTACCTTGTCTTATTGAATTACCACTCAACAGCTGAACTATGGTAGCTGGCAAAGCGCACACCCTAATAGAATCCATTTGGTATGTAAAATCCATTAGTTTAAACCACTATGAAACTCTGCATAAGAAAATCACCATCGAGGAGTTGTGGTTTAACTGGTGGTTTGATCTAATGTGCTTCACTTATCATAGCTTGGCAGAGAAGCAGTCACTTGTTTAGCCACAATAACATGATTGCTTCTATTCTACAGCCATTTCCTTACACATTTTCCATTAACTTCAATGAAGAAGGGCCTGGTTCTACCTGTTTTATGTTAAAAGGGTGCTATTTAGAGAAAGCATGGAAGAAAAGCACCCACCTGCCATTTCTTTCCCCATTAACTTACTTTAATTGAGAGTAAATTAATCTTGCCTTTAAGGATCTGAAGAATACAGGAAATATTAGGTGGCTAATTGAGTGTTAGGCGAGTTCAAAATGGCAGATATATCAGGTTCAGAAGGTAGTAATCAATGGTTTGATGTTAGTTGCTGGTGGTCACCAACTGGCAGAGTATCCCATAGGTGGACACTGGAGCTCTTATGGTTTAACATACTCATCAACAACCTGGATGACTTTGGAGTGTACCCTCAGCAAATTTAAGTTAGAGGGTAAAATTACCATAACGAAGAGCAGACCCTGACAAACTGGAGGACTGGACCAGTAAAAACCTTACAAAATTAAACAAGGAGAAGCATGAAGCTTTGTTTGGCAGGTGCAATAGCTCTCTGCAGTCTGACCAGCAGGGTGAGGGTTGTTTTCAAATAGGATGTGATTATAGAAGCATGTTTAAGTATCATCTTGTTTCTGGGATGTAATTGTTTCAATAAAGTATGCTTTTCCTCCATAGTTCCTCTTTTTTAGGTTTAAATAAGTTTTGTGGTGTAGAGGAAACAATTCTGAGTTTGTATCATAGAATCATAGAAAAGTTAGAGTTAGAAGGGACTTTTAATATCAACTGGTTCAACCCAGATTATCCAATCTGACTCTTAGGTCTCTCAACATGTTTTGTGAAGTGTTTTATTTCATCTTCTTACACTCTTTACCATTTAATCACCTCTTCACCTGGAGATTGCTCTGCCTACTGTTCTCTCCACCTTGCTCAGAGCAGTGTCGTACTCATGGAAGCACAAAACATGGATATAATCACTGAGAATGATCACTGTTATTATACCAGCCTGTGGGAAGTGTTGATGAAGAAGAGAGAAAAGTGGATCCTCACACGTTCCTTCAACATGCTCCCCTTGGTGCATCATATTACATTATTCTTCTTTGATGATGTGAGGAGGATTTATTGTACAGCTGTCATGGAGCTCTATGGCATGGATCACTTTCCTATCTCTTTTTCACTAACCAGTTCAATGTCAGCTATAGTCATCCATCCCCTAGCCTCTTTCTATCCTTCCATACAGGCTCTTTGAAGCTTGCATACAAACATATGGTGCAATGTTTTCCTGAAACCATCAGCCATCTGGACAGTAGAATGCAACCAATAAGTTTCTTAAAAGTTCAGATAGTGCTGCCTTTAGTCAAAACATCAGTCATTGAGAGTAACTGCTGAATTAAAATTAGAGCCAAAACTGCGTTGCCTTGATCTGGCAGTGAATGCCTCATAGGTCCTTCTGAGGAAAGTATTTTCATCTTTGGTGAGATTGTGTGAAATACCTATTTATTATTACAGATGTTGTGGCTCAGGGTAAAAACTAACCTTCGTAAAAGTACTAAAGAAAATGTTGGCTTTCAAAAAAACATTTGAAACTGTGAAGGATTTGAGACAAATGGGTGATTATCAGAAAGATAGCACTCCTTATCAGAGCTAAGATGGAAAGATTTCAGTATTAAGGTGTGATAAGAAAGAAAGCCCATCTTTGTACTGTTTGATTCTTCCTGAAGCAAATGCTATCTCCTGTGCATTTGAAGCTTTCAGCACTTCAGAACAAACTGGCCAGAATCCTGCTGGAAGGTTTAGAGTCTCAACACCTGGTATAGATTTACAATCATTAAAATAAAAATAAAAATTAAAAACCCAAACAACAAACGATGTAAAGTAAAGCAAACACAAAAAAAAAAAATCCCTTTGAAATACTTTTCCAAGAGCAAAAGTAATGACCTGGATTCCTAGCACATGCACATGTTTAACAAGAAACAAAAGAATGTGCATGTGTATAGCTCCACAGGCAAGCATGGCAAGCAGTTTTATGTGACTGCTCAGGATTTGTTTTCTTTTCAGCTGTGTTTTTTCTCCTTTTGTATTCATTTTCAAAAAGTATGGGTTGTTACCACATATCTTGGGCTTGAAGCTGCCAGAGTACATATTAGCAAAACTACATGACACATGAGAGAGTATTTGCGCGCTTTTCTAATTTGAGAACAGAAACAACACCATATGACTTGTCTGACCAGTCACAACTAATCAACACAACTAGAAAAACAAATATCAGACATTGCATAAATACAGAAAACTGTTCACAAGCAGTCTCAGTATTACTGTTGCATAAGAAACACTTATGATCTGCTCATAGATTGATCATAAGCCTTAGAACGAAAGAGGCTTAGGCTGATGAGAGACAGTATTAATTTCTATCTCTTTGATTTTGAGCACCTACACTTACAGGAAAAATGTCTCCTTCTCCATTAGCAAAACAACAATTATAAAAAAAGCTTCATACTAAGCCTTCCACTTCATTTTTCTTAAATCCAAAATTCCTTCAACTGAAGACAACCTAGCCCTAACTCTAGTCCTTAATTCTGCAAGTTCTGTTTTTATCCATATATTTCTATATGCACAATATGTGTGGGTCACTGTAGCAGTCTTGGTGTGATGATGAAAAATATAGTAGAGATGCAGCTTTGCTACAGCAACATAGGAAGTTCCCTTTTGGAGCTCTAAAATCTGCACACTTTCTTTTTTCTTCTGGAGACAGTGAAAGACAGGGATAGAAAATCAAATATAAGGCTATCTGAAAAAGAGAAACAAGGTAGGAGAACACAGATTTTTTGTTTTTAATTCACTGCAGATTTTCTTCCCCTTTCTTGGCCTCCCTTTGATTTTCTATATGGAAATTACAGTGCTATAGTCTCACTTGTTGAGTATTTACCTCATGCTTGGCATCATTTGCTCCACTGAGGAAATTTATTAGAAAATGGTATTCAGACATGTCTTTTTCTGCTAAAGGAAGTCTAAAACTAACTTTTCTGGACTGCATATTCACTTCAGAATAAAATGCTTCTCAAGATCTCCCTTCACTTTTAAACCAGCTGTATTGCCTGTGGCTTGGGAATTGAAGACCACACATGAAAGGAGGTAGATTACTCATCTGTGTTAATCTAGAAGTTGAAGAACAGTTTTCTCTTCTCAGCAGACATATATTTGAAAGGAACAGGAGAAGGTACTTGGGAGGTCTGGGGACAATCTCCCTCTGTGGGTTCTGCAGCATTAAAGCTCATTGTTCAGCAAAGGGAGATACTTCCCATTTCCACCTTTCCTGAAGGTTTGTGTGAAGTATTTTTATAGTATTCCTGACTATCTTCCAAGACGGGGAGAAAATACCAAGACAAGAAGTCAAGTGGCTGCTGCTTTTTACACATACAAGAGAGGCATAATTGCTGATTCAGAGCTGTTTGCAGTCCAGGGAGCTGTCAGTAGCCCATTATCATTAAATGCATTTAATATGACTTGTCAGTAACAGGATGCCATATTTCCCCTTCAGCAGCACATCTCTCAGATTCTACTTTTTTATACTCTCAAATCCAGTTGGACAAGTTTCAATTTCCTGTTTTTCAGGAGAAGACGATGGCACCTTTTCAGAAGCAAATAACTCAGGCTTCTGAGCATCTCCAACAGATGAATGAAGCTGACAACTAACTCATGAGGACTGAAAAGACACTAGAGGGGAATCAGTATGAAAGAGGTAGCCTGTCAGTACTTCTGTCCATCACCTCATGTCTGTGAGGCCAAAAACTTAGACACCTTGCATTTCAACATGGGACTCACCAAAGTGTTTGGCATTTACAATGATGCTACAAATGTCACCATCGTGGCTAACTTTCCCTGTGTGGTCACTTCAGATTCAAAATCTAGATATTCCTGTGTATGTTTATTCATATGTCTAGTCTGACAGACAAACTCAGATTGTGCCCAACAACTCTAACACAACTAATAAGAAACAGGTGCTTTGATTTAAAAGCAAGAGTGTTCAATGCCCACATATTTAATAAAATGCTAATTAGGGAATCATCAATAGAAAACTCTGGACAGAGAAAACTAGTACCTATGCTTCCCATTTACAATAATTACCAAGCTATGGAGTATTGACCATGTGCAGCTAAAATAATAATGGTCATGAGGTGATCTCGTAGAAACCAAGATGCCTTTCTAGGTTATAAGCCTGCTACTATATTCATATATGAGAATCTGGATCTAATTGATGTACCTCATTCCCTTGATTTGAATGGTTTTGCACAAGCAGAATTGGTTTCAATTTGATAAACCATTTTGTTGGTAGTATATTTTTTGAAGATATCAAAGAGTAAATGGAAATAACCTTATTCTCCTTGCCTGACCCAACTCTACAATATTAAAACAGTATAAAGCAGAAAAAGCATGGTTAATATGAATATTGTACTCCCAATGACCTGGGGTGAACACAGTAAGAAGATCAGATGTCCAAGGAGGTGCTATTTTTGCATACTCCCTGCTCAGAGCAGAACCACACTTCAGCAGCTTTAAAGAAAGCATTCACACCAGCTTTGAAATGCAAGCTTGAATCACAGAACATACTGTGCATTGAAAGACATCCATCTAAAGAACAATGAGTAGGCATTCTGTTTTTGAAAAATATGAGCAAATAAATGGCACTGTAATACATTTACTTGTAATGTGCAACAACTAGTTCTAGAGATAATTGCTGAGTGCTTGTTTACAAAAAAAACCAGGTTACTGGATGCATTTTGAAATTCGCTATTAACGTCACTACATATGTGTCACCTATAGAAAGCTGTTTATTGCAACTGTGTTCACTAATCTTTGGAAAATAAGCAAGAAATAAATGGAACTATTATTTATCCATTAAAAAAAAAATTGTTCATAGTTCTTGTGATTCATTTAGTCCATTATTTCAGAAAACCTAGTTGTACACACAAAAGCATCTTGGGGAAAAAGAGAGCAAATGTTACACAAATCATGAGGAAAGAGATGCTTCCACTGCCTACCAACTTCTTCACATTTTTGTAGCAGTAATTGCTTTTCATTCACACACCAGGCATTTTTGTACTTCTTGATTAAAGGAGGTATTATTATCACTGGAAGCCAACATGTATTTCTAAACCACACCTAAACCTAAAAACCCGCCAGGTATAGCTTTCAACACCAGTAACCCTCTTCCCTCCGTTACAATGCAGACAGTAATGCAGCCAAAGACTGGGATCTCCAATAACCCGAGAATAGTGAAAGCATGTAAATCCTCACAGGAGTGCCCAGGACCAGTTTCCCCAACAGCACCAGGGAGTGTATATTTAGGCTTCAGAATATAAAAAATACTTTGAACCCCATTTTAGATAAGTACAAGAAATGTTATTCATATCTTGGCCAAACAGGCATTTGATAAAAGTAGGGTGTTGCCATGAAATCAAGGAAGAAAGAATTCCCTTTTCCTTTCAATCTCTTTTTCCACTTTCTTTTCCATTGCTTCTGTCTTTCTGCATGATTGGTGTGTTCAGCTCTTGTCATTCCCTCCATACCTTTCTTGTTCTGTCATCCACATTCCTAGCCATCTAGATAGTGCTGACATTTATGTGGGCCTCATCACCATTGCCTGCAAGACAATGCCCAGGAAGCTTAACAGCCCTCTGATGTTGCAATCTAATTAAGTCCAAACTGAAGATTTGGAAACACCTGCTTAGCTGCTTTTATGACTATAAATGTATCTAATTTGGTAGGCAACCAGCTGTGGGCCTTAAACCTCCTCCCTACAGGTTAATGGTGCTGTGTTTTCCTATAGTCAGAAAGGTCTCTTTATACCTGGGCATAGGTATACCACTTTCTTTAAGGGTGCTGGTCTGAGACCCCTTCCTCTTTTAGCCATCATCAAGTCTTTTCAAGTCCTGGCAGTAGGCAGGATGCCTCCCTCTCTAACAGCCAGAAAGAAGCTCCTATCTGTGAATTGTTCATAGGGTGCAGAAGATTCCTACACTTTTTTTTTTTTCTACTCCTGAACAAATATTTTGCCCTGTAACTGTCTAAATATGGTAAAACTGGCTTACTCTATGTACTACAGTACTCTTATCTCTTGATCTTTTTTTTTTTCCTCTTTAGAATAATTATATGCCTTTATCTTGATATTCTCACTGAGTATTTTCTAACTATTTGATAGTGCCAATAGCCTAATATGTGTTTAACTGAATTTGTTGGTTTGAACTGTAGCAAGCCTAGGGCAGTATTAATATGTTGCATGTATTAACATATAGAACATGACTCAGTGGAAAAAAATAGTTTAGTTAGGCCTTTGCAGGGTTGCCACCACTCCATGAAAAAGAACATCTTTTTACTTTTAATAGTTTAGAATGCGTTATTTCTTTTCCATTCTAGAATGGAATAGCAAAAAATAGAAATTGTTACAGAATCATTCACTGGAAATAGCTGAAGTAATAACTTGGAGATGAATTCAAGTTCCATGGTGTGATAAACAAACAAAATCCCCAGGAAGCTAAACTTGACAAACAGTAGTAACTTTATAGTACTTGGTATTAATATTAAAGCTTTCGCTATGTTATTACCTGAGCTATGTAGTTCACAGTTTAATTAGATGGTAAAACTGCACAGAGCAGCAAAGCAAATTGTCTCTCCCAAGAAATCTTTGAAATTTCAAAATATTTTCCACTCACATCAAGATAAAAGCAATGACCTTTTGACAATTCTCATTTAGGAAACAACATACCACCTTAGAGAGCACTCACACTGAGATGAAGGCACAAATCACTTCCCTTATTTAGGCCTGACTTATCAGCTTTCAACTTAAAGACCCACAGAATTGCTCTAGGCATCAGGCTGTGCAATATTCTTGTGTGGGAGGGCAGTAGACATCTCTTTCCACTGACACCCCTAGTTTGGACATTCTCATTAAAATATTTGTATACATGTAAACATATATATGTATTTAAATTTTTACTAGCTGTAAGGACAAACTATGTAAAAGAGTTCTGTAGGCCTTGTGATCTGTTCTTTTGCTAAGATGTGTGAAGAAATTTCTTTGATTTTGATTTCTTTGGGGTCTTTCTGCCAGTGACAGTGGTAGATGACATTTTAATTGCAGCAATTTTGTGTTAGTTTTTTTTTTTGTTGTTGCTGTTGTCTTTTGTCTTTCTTCTGAAATTTTTCTAGCTCAGTCTCTTGTGTATAAACATTTAGATTCGATAAGCTAAAAGAATAAATTATTTTTAAAGAGTAATGATAAGGAGTGTCAGTTCCCTATTGGAAAATGGATTCATCTCTAAAAGAATAAATCTGTTTGATTGTGTACAACTCTAAAAGAGATTACATTAGGTCATTGCAATCATGTGCATCTGAACTACTGTGAAGTTTCTGTTTTCCAAAAATCTATATTCCAATCTTAATACAAGCACTTTAAACAATAGCAGAAATAAGCCTCAGTTACTCTCATTCCATGCTAATCTATTTGGGATTCATGACAATGAGGAAAAGACATGTGAGATCTATTTCAGACCAGTACCTGGTTCTTTCATACTGTTTTACAGCATTAAAATGAGTGTTAACACTGCAGGTGTTCATGAAACATGCAGTCACTGAGGAGACAGCAAAGAATATTAGTTACTAGATGCAGGGCTTGATCCAGTGCTCCAGGGAATCCTTGGGAAATCAGTGGGTGTAATTCTGGATGCTGAAACAGCCTTCCAACTCTTTTAGGCTCAGAACTGGTAAAGGCAAAATGTTAGTAAGGCATTTCAGTTTGTGATTTAAACATGAATAAACAGAGAAGAAAAAACTGACCTCAACTTCGTGCAATAACTCTTTCCGCCACTCTACCTAGACCTTTTTTTCCTCCTGTGAAAACCCATTGCTTTCCCACCACTGTGGTTTTCTGTTTATTAATACCATATTTATAATGTTTTTATATTCTGTGATGTCTGGGGATAAGTTTTGCTAAAGCAAATGTCCAAACATAGCTGTGCAATATGTTTAAGAATTCAGTATGACATCTATTAATGGAACAGTAGTTAGGCAAATAAATCTTCCATGAACTGAAATTAGAAAATTATACCTCCAAGTATTCACCCACCAAAACAAGGCATAAGGAGAAAAGACTTACAGATTATTCTTTTGCTTTTATTTAGTATTTTAATCAACATGGCTTGAGTCCCACAATTAAACAAACAACTCACCCTCAAAGGATTTTTCAGAATGAACAAACTGCTAATATTACAGCAATATCTCATAACATCAAGTTTCAGGGGAATGAAATGACCACAGCCTTTGCTTTCAGGAAAAAAAACAAAAACGAACAAACAAACAAACAAAAAACAAACAAAAAAAAAAGAGAGAAGGGAATGGAAAAGAAAAAGGAAAGGGGAAAGGAAAGGAAAGGAAAGGAAAGGAAAGGAAAGGAAAGGAAAGGAAAGGAAAGGAAAGGAAAGGAAAGGAAAG
>JANHGL010019673.1:34680-45141 GCA_024611195.1 Ceyx melanurus
AAAGGAAAGGAAAGGAAAGGAAAGGAAAGGAAAGGAAAGGAAAGGAAAGGAAAGGAAAGGAAAGGAAAGAAGGAAAGTGAGGAAGGGAAAAAGGTCTTAGTTTCACAGTATAAAAACATTTCCTTTGGATATAAAATGATAATAAAGACAGGTCAAATCAAACTCCTGGGTTTTGGATTTTTTACATTTATTAGATCTTTTAGACATGTGTTTTTAAAGCCACACAAGAAAAAAACCTGCATGCAAAGGGAATTAATTGCAGATATCTGCAAGAGATGTCACCTGTGGCAAACTTTCATTCTCCAATTGCCACACAGGGGCAGTGAAGCAGATGAGTTCTGCTGTATGTCTGTTGTATGTCTCACTTGTCACCAGATATATTTGTATTATTTGCAGATGCTGAATGACAGTCTGTCCCTGTGTCTCTTATTGTAGTCCTTTTGATTTGGTGCTGTTTTCTTAGAAAGGAAGAAACACTTGGAGAGAATTGCTGAAGAGAAAACCTGAGTAACCTACACAGAAATGTCATATGTTCCTATGTTTACGCAAACAAATCCACAAAGTATCTGACAACAGAAAGTCAGAGTATTTTGCCACATATGAGCCTGTCTGAAATTTGTGCTGACATGGTAGCTTCTGTTGCCATGATCAAAATAGCAAATAAACAAAACCAAAGTCATTCTTATGAAAATAAAAACTGCTTTATCATCTGTTACGATGACCTGACAATCACAAGAACTGAGAAAAAAAAATCACTTCCCTATTATATTAACAAAGTACAGTGTTTAATGGGCCTGTTTTCCCAAAACAACCCCTTTGCTTTATGTAATTCAAGCAGCAGCTTACGAAGTTCATCTTAGTAATCAGGATAAAATAGAACTGCAGATTTCTGGAAATATCAGTAACATTAAGGTCAAGATAATAATATAGTAAAACTAATGAAAGTATTCAAAACTGGTGTGAAATTCATCACATGGATAAATTCAGAATGATTCGGTAGTATCAAGAGTACACACATACTGGAAGTGCTCTAGGACACACATACTAGAAATGCTCTAGGACATTTGCTTCTGTCATCTACATTCCTTTAATATATTATATATATATTCCTGAATAAAATGCTACCAGCTTTAACAATTGTACTTGGTCTGTCTGGGATGGAGTTAACTTACTTCATAGCAGTTCATCTGCTTCCATGCTTTGCATTTGGGGCTAAAATAGGGTTAGTAACACCCCAGTGTTGTGACTATTGCTGAACAGTGCTTGCCCAGTATCAAGGTTTCATTTCTTGTCCCACACCCCCAGAAGCAAATGGGTGATGGGCAAGATGCTGAGATGGTGCATCATATGATATATATGATGGTGCATCATTACATATGCAGCAGACCCAACCTGACCAAAGATTGTGCCATAAGATGTTACACTCAGGAAAAAAAATCCAAGGTCAAGGAGAAGGAAGGTGAGACATTCATGGTGAGGGTGTTTGTCTTCCCAAGGAAGTGTTACATGTACTGAGGCTCTGCTTGTCAGAAAGTATCCGGACATAATGCCTGTTAATAGGATGGAGTGAATAAATTCCTTATTTTACTTGGTTTATGCACACAGCTTTTGCTTTCCCTATTAAACTGGTATCTTGATCCATGCGTCTTCTTGACTGCCTTTTTTTTTTTCTCTCCTGTGAGAGAAAGGAATGGACAAGGAGCTAGGTGGGTGTTTGGCTGTTGGTTGGAGTCCACCAGCCACAGTACTATTTCCAACTCTTTATACAGAGTCTGCAGAAGCAGAAGTATGGAACAAATATCTGAATCACCCTCTGCTTTAGCTGCAAACCAGGGGTATCCTTTAAGACGTATTTTGATCTGAGAAAAAGTATGCATTTTCTCAAGTCATATTTCTATGGTATTTTATGATATGAAGCTTATTTATACAAGAAGCTTATTTTAACATCTTTTTTCTGAAACACCTTTCAATAAAAATATGTTTGGTTTTATTGGGCCTATGAGAATTATTTTTTGCAGTTGAACTAAAACTGAGCCCTGGTTTATGACTACTGTGACGATGACATATCAAAGCTCACTTTAAAGTAGGCAATGTGCATACACAGTTGCAATCTGACTCAGGAGTAGGTGAGGGCAGGCTAACCTCCCATCTAGTTCACTGACACTAGGTTCATGGGCAGAGTTGGCATACTGCCTCTAGGTTCTCATCAGCATAGTTTGGCTGTTCCTGTGCCTCAGCTACTTCATTTAAAACTGGTTTTGGAAAACTTATGCATAGGCATTCCTTATGGAACATCACATCTACCAGTGACAAATAAGAACAGATAATAACAATATTGACTCAAAGTAGACATGCTCAAAGTGCTTCTCATCAGAACAAAATGGTGTATTTAGATACCAAAAGAGATAGTAGAATTTTCCCTTTGTTCTATGAGGTAATGTCATATCGACTGACTTAGTGTTAACAGTATGTATACTCATAGTTAATCATTGACTACTGAGATGCAGAAAAGAAAGCAGAAGCTGTCACATAATCAAAAGTTAATTTTGCTGTATAATGATGCACAAGTAGTAGGCCCTCTCCTTATAGAAGATGGTAAAAAAGGTTTGGAGAGACCCTGAACTTGATCTTAACCAGAGCTTAGCACCCATGGATCCTTACAATATAACTATTGGTTGTTTCAGTCTTGCCAAATAATCTTATTACTTATTGTCTGTCCATGGTTTCTTTGTGTGAGTAAATTAAACTTTCAGGAGTGGAAAATTAGACACATTGCAGATTTACTTTTTCATATGTAGGTGTGGGGATTCCTTTTTTCAGATTCCAAAACTCAAAGCTAAATTTATCTCCTTGAGAAAGAAGCAGATGTGATTCCCTTCTCCTTTCTTGATAACTTTTCATAAGGATCTTTGGCTTTGATAGTCAAATCCATACTTAACTAACATTTTGCCTGGGATTCCTCAGTCTGACAAAATGTCAAATAGTGGTGAGTGGTAAGGGGCTCTTAAATGCATCATCTTGTTCCCCTTCTGAATCTGATGGCAATCCTGAGAAAATTAACTCTTCATTTGTTGTTATTTGGCAAGTTATGGGGTCCATGAGGGACTCAAAAATAAAGTTAATTTTGCCTTCTATAGGTACAAAGGGAGCCACAGGTTTATTTTTATGTTACTATTCTCATCCAGAACCCCATTATTATTTAGAAAGCACAGATTGTTCTTTACCTTTCAACATGGGTATCTGAACTGTTTCTTATGTGTATGTTTATTTGAATTATATTTCATCTGGCACAGTAACTGCTATTCATCTGGAGGTTCTTTTCATCTTTTGTGAACCAAATGGACATTTAGTACAAGTATCAAAGATAAGATCAGATACACAGATGACATAAATCACACTAACTCTACTGAGCTGCTTGATTACTTCTGTCAAAGTTCAGAGCTTAAACTCTTTGCCTATTTTGTTCTGCACAATGCTAATATATACATAAAATAGCATATTTACTCATGCTGTTCCACAGAGGATCATATAACTAACCACAATCCACTCTGAAGCAACTAACCATGAAAGCTTCTTCATCATGGGAGGGATTTTTCAGTTGTTGGTTTCTAGATATCAACATGTCACAGAAATTTTCAGCTGGTTGTCTTTGCTGTATGATCAGTTATCAATGAGTAATAGTTTAGATAAGCCTATTAACTTTGAAAAATTTAAATAGGAGTTGATATTTACTGTTAACTTGCTATAAACTTCTGGAAGCAGAGGTGGAACCACTGAAAAAAGGATTTATTTTTGTGGGAAATTGGAAGTTTGTGGTATGATTTTGTTAACTACTTTGAAACAAAGTATATATATAGGTTTGGTTGGGGTTTTTTTGTTTGTTTGGGGTATTTTTTGTTTTGTTTTTGGTTGGTTGTTTTTGTTTTGTTTTCGATTGTTTTGGTTTGGTTTTTATTTTTCCACAGAGGACTGTTTAAATTAGGGCAGTAGTAACTCATAAGAGCACCCATGCCTAGCTTTGGACTCTACTGGCATACGAAAACCTATGTGCATGAAGTGTCATGGGCAAAAAACAGAATCACAATTTTTATTGCAAATTCTCTCAATCCCTTCCTGGAGAAAAACAAAGACCACCCCAAGAGAAGCGTTCTCCCAGAAGCTTTTGAATTCAGTAAACAGCCATAAACACCTTTATTATTTTTTCATTTCAGTTACAAGGTTTTGCTTCCTCCAAAGTTTTCAGAGTATCCCAAGCAAAACCCAATAGATAAGCAGATTTTTATCTTAGTTCCAGTGTTTGAAATTAGAAACAAGGTTTTCATATCCAGTTGGTCTACATTACCTTTAAATGGCACTTATAAGGTTCATGTTCATATCCTTATCTTCTTTGTGCAATTCACAAACACACTCAAATTGATAGCTTCAGGATCTTTAAAAGTTGGCAGAGTATACTTAATAATGGTAAGTAGTTATTCTGAATGTTATAGTTGCAAGACTCAGAGCATATTTGATTTGAACATGTAACCTTTTTTACAGCTTCTGAAGAACCTTGTATTGCTCTGACTGGCACATTTCTATCATGAGTAGCTATTTCAAATGTAACTCCAGCTTCTTCATGCTATGTTTCATTGAAGCAGTTGCCATACCACAGGTGTGCATTAAACTTTATTCAATGGATCTACAGTGATCCATTCATAACACTGAGGAGACAAATGAGCAGCTCATCACAAGTAAATCTCCTCTTTGCAGAAGAATTCTTCTGTAACAGAAGGTAACTTCTATCAGAGTGAAGATATGTAATAGAAACAGAACATCTTCATTCCATTTCCTACTCACAGTGGTCCTAGCTTCTTTGTCTTAGAGGTTTGGTTCTTCTTGAGGGGACCTCTGGGATACTGTAAAAAGTATTGTTCATATTGCTTTCTCTTTCCAGTGATTAATTTCAGCTATTTGGGGTCACAGAACTGAAGTGGACTCATGTTAGGTCCAAGTATAACCTGCTTGATGCTGTGTCTAGTGAATTGACTGCAATTGATAGTTTTCCTTGCATGTGTCTAGCTATACTCTTGCAGGCTGGAGTTCTGGCTTGTTGCATTTCTGTATTTTTCAGTTGAGCTTGCTGAGCTAACTATGTATAGGATCCTAGCAACGGCAACCAAGATACATCTACGAACTTTACTACAGACAGTTGACTTGCTCTGAGTGCCTCTTGTTACTTTGTAGGCCAAACTATTGCCCACAGGCTTTCACCATTAACAACAGATGGTCCTAAGGGCACCAGCCACTTCAGGGTGTTTGCAACAGATAATTGTATGTTGAAAAAGGCACAAGAATTTGCTACTCTCATTTACTTGCTCATGTCTCTTCCTTACCCACCTCCAAACCATGGCAGTGTGTCAAAACAGGCACAAGTCCTTGGTTTTTTTATGAAGAGTGCTTTGATGCTTGAATGTTTCTTTTGTTTTGTTTTGTTTTGTTTTGTTTTCTTTCTCCATCAGGTCAGCCTGGGAGGGATCACCACTTCAGTCTCTTCTGTTCTACACTTGGGAGTTTTCTGAGCTATGTTTTGTTCTTGGTAGAGGGGGCAGGGTAGTATTTATAAACAAGACCATGTTTTTCTCCTTTCATGTATGTTTGTGACTATGACATTGAAGATTTAAGAATGTTTCCTGTGAATCTGAAATATGGCTATGAAATGGAAGTAAAATTTTTGATACATTGGACTGTGCTTTTCAGGCTTTACTACATATATTTATTTGATGTGTCTGTTATTGTTAGCACCAGGAGTCAACATAATTCTTTCACAGACTATCACCTCTGTGTGATCTGCGTAAGTCCTGTCAGGAATGCTGACCTTGTGCTGCCCTCATGTATCTGTGTCTGGCCCGGTCCATGGTGACACTTTAGCTTCACATGAAAAAAAAAATAAAATAGAGCAATAACAGAATCTGGGATCTTTTCATTCTGCTTGCAAATGGCTACAAATAAAAATAATTTATTAGTCAGATAATTATTTTTTTTTCCTAAATTTGAGCAAGACAATGTTTCATACTGAGGTTAGGAAACTGCATGGAGAGTTTCATGGCAAAATTCTTTGAATGGCATTGCTTCCAAATTCCTTCCTAATTATTGGGATGTCAGGAATGGAAAACCCAAAAGGTCACTTTGCACAGTCCTGGAAGCTTTCTCCATGTCTTTCTTTGAGAAATTACAATGAACAGATCATGGATCTATTCATATTGTTGCAGCTTGTTTGAATGTGTTGAATGCTTGACTAGCATTTAGTGTGTGGTCCAGTCACTGTAAATTAAACTAGACCAGAAGCAAATGAACTAACACACTGATTAGAAAACAAAGCCACAAGTCAAAATGAACATCTCAAACAGTATCCTTGACAACTGGCAGAATATTCAGAAGTTTAACTCAGCCCCCTGCTACCTGCCTGCGTTAGGCACCCAAAACAGAGCACCTTCTCTTTTATGGACTCTGCTCCAGCACCAGATACGCTTCTGAGCCTCAGAAAAAAACATCTTTGAGCATCTTGTCAGCCCATTCATGCTTTAGGCAGTTTGCATGGGACTGTAATATGAAGTTTCTGAAAATGTTCTCTCAAAAAATGTTTGACACTCAAAGTGTCAAAGTGGATAATATCTTCATAGCTAGAAATCTCAGAGAAAAGTCATAACTGAATATAGAAGTCTTCTTTATGTTTCCAGGTATTTTGACATAAAATTAATATTAAAGAGAAAAAAACCCAACTTGCTATATCCTTTCTATACATTTCTACATTTTATGAAAAAAGATACTGTACCCTTGGGTTATCCAGTTGAATGAGTAGAGGATATTCTGAATAGTGTGTCTGCACCTCTGCAGAAAATCCTTAAGGAAGCTTCAAAACAGCTTGCTCAGGTACTGGAATGGTTCTAGTATAGGCTCAGAAACACACTGTCTCCCAGAATGAGTTGATACCTTGAGGCAATGGTTTGGAACTAGTCTATCTGCACTGCAGTTCCTGGTGCCCCAGGTCCCCTGAGACCTCCCCAGGGAAGGGTGCCACATGTCATGACCCTGTGTTCCCATACCAGTGTTGTATGGCTGTGGATGCAAGCACGAGAGGCATTGTGCTGCATTGTCCTAGCACAGCTTTGGCAGGACTGAAGACCTCAGATCCTATACTCATACACTGCTATGCTGTTTTTGGAACCAAAGCAATATTTGTGTGAAGCCATATTTGAGACAATCAGTCCTGCTGGATCAGAACTGGCCCCTTCTGTGACACAGATGACATATGGCTATGCTGAGCAGGTAGGATATTTTGTGTGGTTCTTCTGGGAGGCCAGGCAAGACTCACAAGATAGATTTGTTTATACACTGTCAGTTGGTCATCCTCAGATCCAAGGTGCTATACAGGAAAGTAAAACTAAAGGTGGGTCTGAATCACTTTAAGCAGAGGAGTGGATGGAGAAAGTCTCTCCCATGTTTTGAGGGTGTTGGTGGATGAGAAGCTGGACATGAGCCAACAGTGTGCATTTGCAGCCAAGAAAGCCAATTGCATCCTGGGCTCCATCAAGAAAAGTGTGGCTAGCAAATTAAGAGAAGTGATTCTACCTCTCTGCTCTGGTCAGACCTCACCTGGAGTACTGTGTCCATTTCTGGAGCCCTTAACACAGGAAAGATGTGGACCTGATGGAGTGTATCCAGAGAAGGGCCACAAAGATGATCAGAGGGCTGAAACACCTCTCCTGTGAGGACAGGCTGAAGGAACTGGGATTGTTCAGACTGTAGAGGAGAAGGCTCTGGGAAGACCTACTAGTGACCTTCCAGTACTGAAGAGGGCCTACAGGAAGGATGGAGGGGACTGTTTACAAAGGCCTGTAATGAAAGGACAAGGGGTAATGGGTTTAATTTAGAGAAGAGTAGATTTAGATTGGATATCAGGAAGAAGTTCTTTACCTTGAGAATGGTAGAGCAGTGGAATAGGCTCCCCAGGGAGGTGGTTGAGGTCCCACCCCTGGAGATATTCAAGGTGAGGTTAGACAAGGGTCTGAGCAGCCTGGTCTAGCTGAGGGTATCCCTGCTCACAGAAGGGGGGCTGCACTAGATGACCTTTGGAGGTCCCTTCCAGCCCTAGCCATTCTATGATTGTATGATTTTATGTTCTGGATCGCTCAGCCCTATAAACAGTTGTGTAGGATAGAGAGTGCACAACCACTTTTTACAGCTTTACAAGAAAAGTGTTCTGATCCATGTATCTTACATGAACACTGCATTCATACTGATGCTTGCTCTGCAAGGATTTTAAGATTTCCTCCAACACTTGGCAGTTCTTTGTGTCTCCCTTGGCAGCTGCACACAGGGAAAACTGGCAATTTTAGATCATTGTTGTGAAAGGGCACATGCTGTTTCAGGTGTTGTACAACATGCCCAAGCACCCCAGCTAGTGGCCGGGATGCCACTTGGAACTGGATGTAACATTTTGTCCTCCTGGCTTCCTCTTAACTATTTCCATCAGGTTTCAGTTTTCAACTAGTAAATGGGGAAAATTTCAAACCATATGGGTGAAGCAGCACCTCCTTACTATAGTCTGTACTTGGAAGTCACTTTTCACTCTTACAATGAAGAAGTGAGCCTTTCCCCTTGTCCTTCTAGGGCTCAGGAGTACCTAATGATGGGCAAGTACAACCTGTAGTGAAGGTGCCTGACTGGATATTAGGGCATTCACCCCCAGGCTGTCCTGGGGAAGTTCACCATGGAAGATCTCTGAGGAGAGAATTTCAGAGACACCAAAAGGATGTGTATTTATGTATCAAGAAGCTCTACTTTGTTAAAATAATCTTAAATAATTAAGACTTTTCCTAGCATGTGCGCATGATGCTAAACATTAATAAAATTGTTTTCACTATGTCCTACTTTACTTGTCTGTTTTTCTTCTACTTTCCGTTCCCCCCTCCTTCCACCATCCCCACCAGTTCACTCTCTCTCTTTTTCTTTTTATATCTCTAAAATAGCTAAAATAGCTCGTACATTGTTTTGGAACTTGTAGTAGTTCTGTTACACTGAAACTTGACTTTAAAAAGGGAAGCTTGATTGGTCCAGCCTTTGAGGAGCTGGAAAATAAGGACCTATGCAGTGCTGTGTACAAAAGAAATCCAGGCTCAGCCTCGTAAAGAAAAACATATAAACATTTACGTGATTACTAGGAACAGCATATTCTCCTGCACCCATGTGCTTCTGGATGCATTCCAAGATATTAATAGCAGTAGTGGCAAAGCTGTACATTATATCGTTATTTCCTCCTTGGAGAGAACAGAATGTTAGACTGTGAGAATATGACATGGAAACTATGTGAGCTGGCTGCCCTATTCTACTTTATTTACTCCTTCTTAGATCTTTCTGACTTTGAGGCTTTTGCAATCACTTCAAAAAGGGATTTACTTTCTGCTCAGGAACACTGGAATTTCTATTATGGATCAGATTATGGACATTAATCCAGGACACAACCCAATCCCATTAATCCTGTCTTTATCTATCAGAAGCAGAACAGACGATTAGTTAATAACATGTCAGATAAAGGTGAGATCTTAAATTTACTTCCCTCGTGAGTTACAATGGTGATCAATATGTGTCAATAAACATTGATAAGCTTAATTATTTTTCATCTTATTTTTACAGAATTAGACATTACACATTCAGAAAAATGTCCCTTCATTTCATTGTCTGTCTCATTAAACTAGACAACGACACTGTCTTCCTTGAATTTGATCTATGACTCAGCTAAGAGCAAGCCAAATACTGCACAGACATAGGCCTAAGAAGTCAGGCAGAAGGCAGTGATTCCATTCCTCTTAGAGCAAGGGCTGGCCTCTTTCTGGAAAGCTGCCATTCTGTCACTAAATAGGAACCTAAATGTCTCTTAAACTGCCATAGTCTGGGCATTTTCCAAGACTAGGTTTTTAAATTAGCAGTTCCTTCAGCACCCTGATGAGGAAGAAGCTAACAGTGCTGCTGAAAGAGGCAGCTCCCCTTTTTTCCACACCTCCTTCCCCGCCATGTGTTCCTGCCCTTTGCACCATGCTGGCTCTTGTGCTGAACCAAATGTCCATGTGGTGACATGGAAGAGCAGATCAGGGAATTCAGAGAGTTCAAAGCTAGCTGTTTTAAGAGCTTAAGCCTGTCTCCCCATTGCTGTTCACCACTGAGTCATACCAATTGACAGTGGTGCAGACACAGGACAGCGGGCAACATAGGTTGGAGGTGAGGAGGGTGAGGGAGGGGAGGCCCCACCTGCAGCACTATGACTTTATGATGTTTAACATATTTTTGTTACTATGGGCTAAGACATTGTCAAGTTTGTAGTTCATAGCAGAACCTTGTATTTTGCTTTGTGTCTCTTTCTTTCTTTCTTTCTTTCTTTCTTTCTTTCTTTCTTTCTTTCTTTCTTTCTTTCTTTCTTTCTTTCTT
>JANHGL010019674.1:5027-19351 GCA_024611195.1 Ceyx melanurus
GGTCATCCCCCTGTCCACCAGGACCCCCAGGTCTCTTTCTCCAGAGCTGCTCTCTAGTACATCAGCCCCCAGCCTGGCTGCAGAAACCTGAAGGGAAAGCAAAGAACCCCCCCTCCTGTGGACTGAAAGCCAGAGCTGGCACTGCCACAGGGCTCAGCCTCCACGTCCTCCTTCCACTGCTCTGCCACTGGCAGCTTTGTGACTCTCCTAAGAGTCAGATTCCTTTGCACCACTCCTGAGGCATGTGCACTGTCAGTGATGAGCTGTTCTGGGTGAGGAGGATGTCTGATGTCTTAGCAGTAAATGCACAGTGGTGCATTCCCCTCCACTCTCCAGCTGAATCCAAAGGACTCAGAGCTTTGCTCCTCACCCCAGAAATCTTGCTTAGCATGAGCCCTCCACCTGCCTTCTCTTAACCATCTGGAGAAATGACTGCTAGGAATCCCAATGTGTTTTATTGTTATTAATAAAGTTAACAATTCTATTAAATACTACTCCTTTCTGGGATCCTCACCCTAACTTGAGCATAATAACAAGGAAAAAAGATTTCTGTCACGTTATTAAAAGTTCTGTTGCAACAGCACAGGAGGCTCTGGTAGCATAATGCCATGTTGGCATCTGTCCACTATGGGGATTTTTTGCATAATTTTATTTTTTTTTTAAGTCAATGTATTGCAAAACAGTTGCTTTCTGTAATATCACAGATTTATCCGGAGTTTACAATGTAATCATTGCTCCTTGCTATTGGAAAAGATTTATTTAGCTATTTTTGGCCTTCATTCCAAAAGGCTGCATGCCAAATCATTACAGTGTATCTGGTGTTCTGTTGTCAGAAAATATGATCTAGCATTAAGATACTACTCTGAGACTCTAAAAGCCAGAGAAAATGATTGTGGTAAGTCAAAACCTCATAAATACTTTATAAAATTGTTTTTATGTCCGTCCTCATGTGTGACAAAAAAAGTACCAGTTTACATGCAACAAGAATATGGAAGTTTTGAGGCTTCATTTCCTATAATGTCTGAGATTTGAAATGTTATTAAAATCCATCCCATATAGAAGCAAAAGTCGTGTGGTAGTTGTCACATTATATTTTCTACTACTGCTGCTTTTTAATAAACCAAAAGACAGCAAACTGCTTTTTCTAGACTTAACTCCAAATGATGTTTTGGGGTTTTTTTCTCTTTCAAAAAGGCACTGGGACTCTAAGAAACATGCTCTGAAGACGAGGCCACAACCAAGCAAGCGATACACCCAGGCAGTGCTCAGTGTGGGTAAAGAAAAGCACATGCCACAGACAGGAGCAGCTGGCCCCACGTCTTGGCCTCAACACACTATGTGAAATTGAACATATGTGTGGACTATGTTTGATTCCCATCAGATGCTTCTAAAACACCTCACTAGGTAAGAAAGCTGCTCTTCTGTCTTCCAAACTGCTTACGCCAGTAACTTCTTATTCCTCCACCAAAAAAAATGCAGAATAATTTTCCTGTGTAGCACATCAGTGTGACAGAGAGCAGTGATTGCCAGAAGCCTGGAGATGGCACTGTGTCTGGGATGGATATTCAAGTGTCTAGAGGCTGGGGAAGCAACAGGCAGAATAAAAAACTCTGGCAAAAATCATGTCCGGATTTTACTCTGTAAATACTCCACTTAGTTTTGGAGAATCAGAAATCTATGAATAATTTAGCTTCTGTACAATGAGCCACGGGCCAGGGTGTGTGCTACCTCACATCACACTGCATACAAACCCAGCAGCCGAGCAGAGCAAGGTGGAGAGGTGATCTTTGCAGAGAGGAAACCACAGGGGCCAGGAGGGTTTAGAAGAGAGGCAGAGCTTGGAGGCAGCACTCAGTTGCCTGACTCAGTTGCCTCTCAGCAGTTGAGACCGTGGCCATGTTCCTAAGGAGGACAGAATTTATTTAATCACTGTTATGCATCGTTGGTGGAAGAAACTGAAGGCAGTGAAATCCTGCCAGATTTGGCCAGCTGAGTGGTTTATTTGGGGTTTTTTTTTTGCTAGTAAGGAAGGAAACTGATCTATATGTTTTGAGGTAACTAATAAATTTATTGGCCTGGCTCAAAGGCAAGAGATTTTCATCAAAGAAGTGTTGATCACTCTGAATATCAGGAAGGGCTATCAGATATTTGGAGTCTTTTATCAACTTTGAAATGCTGACTGTCATCTGGACCTATTTCTGGTCAGAGCAGAGAGGACATCTCACCAAGAATCCTAAAGGTAATCTGGAGAGCACCATATATGTGTCTGTTTGCAACCTCCTCACATGTTCTAATGCATCCTAATCCCATCATATCGATGTGCTTTTTTATTATTATGGAATAAGAACTCTGCATTTGGACACTGGCTTCAACAGCCCTTAAGTGCCCTCATATTTTGATGGTAAGGCTGAAAAAAAAACTCACTAGGAGTAGAAGAAGAAAAACATTCAATACATGTGAAAAAATATTATATTAAATAAATATGTAAGCAAAACCTTTAATAATTAGAGCCTAAAATAATTCAGGTTATCTGTGTTCCATAGGAACTTCTGCAATTAAGAAATGTTGAACGTGCCCCACAAAGCTACATAAAAATAAATCTCCCTGAAGCTTATCTGCTTCTGTTGATTTCAACTTTTGTAATTGCTTGTAGTTTTGTAATATTGCATTTAAATCAAAATAGAAACGAGATGACAACAATCATCAAAGCATTTCATTCTGGAAATGGGGAAGCAAAAACATGCAGCAGCAGCAGCAAAACCCCTTTTCCTCCCTTGCCACCAAAGGAAATCTTTGGAATGAGCAGATATCACCATAAAATATCTGTACCAGCTCTGGTACAACCAAAATTTGTTGGAACACTGGTATCTTCTGCTGATGAAGGGAAAAACTGATTTTAGTTGTTAGTTATCACTGAGTATTTCACAGAAGGCCTGGATACACACAATGAAGAAAATATGGAAAAATAACATTTTCAATTAACTCTGATAATTTTCTGATTTCAGTTGGCAATATTTGTGCCACTTCTACACATTTATGCAAGATGACATAGGATTATGATGGTGATACTTGGAAATACTTTGTTTTGGCCATTCTTTATTTTATTTTTAACGTTAGAAAAAAAGCAGAAACATCCTTCCAAACACAATGCACTCAATCCAGGAGAAAAATGAGTATTACATGGTAGGTGGTCTTCCCACTGACTCACTATCAATGCCTGCACCATCTGGGTTTTCCCTGGAGGCCTCCTGTCCAAGAACTGACAAGACCCAACCTCACTGAATTTATGAGACAAGATCATGGACACTGATGATCTGAATGCAAGAATGAACCATTTGTGAGGTTTATAAAAGCTGTATGGAACAACCAATGTATAAATAGGTTTTTAGGGCCATTATAACACCTTTCTGGTGATGTGTCAGTGAATTTTCATGGCCTGCTGAAATCCAGTAATGAAAATAAGATTTCTTTTTTGTTAGAAAAAAATACAAATCCACTATTTACTATAACCACTATTTACTACACATGGATTATGTTTTAAAACTGCAGTCAATGCCCTTCTTTTTTCTGCTACAGAACATCCTAAAGTGGTAGTCAAGTGGTAGCATACTCACCTATAAACATTGAGTTAAAGAATAAAACAGAGTTTATGCAGCAATTAAACAACATTTTGAATCCACTTTTTTTTTTATTAAGTAACTAAACTTTTTACTTCAATTTAATTACGTCTTGTTTACAATTTCACAAATAAATATGTCTATCCTAGTTTAAAGGGATCTAAAGAATAAAACTGTATTTTTTTGGGCCCTGAAACAATATTAAGAAGAACCTAAATTACAAACAGAAGTCTATAGGTATGAAGAAATAGAAATGACAACTGAGAGCTTTTCAAATTTCTGAACAGTGCAGCTTAGTCACCAACATCTCATGCAACTCAGAGGTAATGGATATATTTAATGATAGTTAATTCTCACCAATATTGCAGATTAGAAAGTAGTAGATAATCAAGTTCAGAAGATCATATTCAGTTTTAATACAAACTGAGATGAATTACAAGCCACTGTGGTTCTGAGCTCCTACTCACTCATCATTTTTCCATGGTACAGGAGGTTTTTCTTCCTACCCTTATAAACCTTTTTTAACTTGGCAACTTTCCCAAAGAAGTCTTTTTCTACCAAGCTTAATATTATTCACTTTGTGTTTTCTCAATTTTTCATATTACACACCTTTTTTTTTTTTCTTTAATAAAAAAATCCACTATGAAGGCTTTCACAGTTGCCTAAAATATACAATAAAGGGACAAGACATGAAACTTTACAGCCCGTGGCCAGCAAAAATAGCCAAGTTTTCACTTAATTTCCTCTTAAAATCAGCAATATATCTGGGGTTTTTTTTAAACAAAGACACAGGATAGAGACTTTGGGCACCAAACCTGGGAGTAGTAGCTCTGCATAGACAGCAGAAACTGTAGCATCTACAGTTTTGTGGTGAGAAGACTGAAGACTGGAGCTAAGAACTGGGCACCTCCTGGGCAGCTGCTCTTAGGTTTGCCTTCCTGGAAGCATTGGACCATTCTCCATGGCTTCCTGAGAGTGGGTAAGGGGAAGGCTGTGGATGGTGATTGTTTGGACTTTAGTAAAGCCTTTGACACCTTTTCCCACAGCATTCTTCTGAACAAACTGGCTGCTCATGGCTTGGACAGGTGTACTTTTCACTGGAGAAAAAAACTGTCTGCATGGCTGAAGAATTGAGGAGCTAAATTCAGTTGGTGGATGGCCACACGTGTAATTGGGGCCACTCTTGCTCAGTATCTCTATCAACAATGTAGACAAGGGCAATGATCATAGATCAGAGAATCATAGATGATAGATATTAGGGGTTGGAAGGGCCCTAGAAGATCATCTAGTCCAACCCCCCTGCCAGAGCAGGGGCACCTAGACCAAGTCACCCAGGAACAGATCCAGGGGGGGCTGGAATGTCTCCAGAGCAGGAGACTCCACAA
Organism: Ceyx melanurus; assembly: GCA_024611195.1. Classification (NCBI taxonomy): domain Eukaryota; kingdom Metazoa; phylum Chordata; class Aves; order Coraciiformes; family Alcedinidae; genus Ceyx; species Ceyx melanurus. Next base: position 10,030 of record JANHGL010019674.1, read on the forward strand.
GCCCCCTGGGCAGCCTGTTCCAGAGTATCTTGTATTTTAAACTAAATTTATAGAACTGAAATCCATCTTTAAAATATTCTTTCTCTTTGTGTTCATACAGAGAGCAGATAAGCAGGCAAGAACTCCACCTGAAGTTACATCTTCTTGCATAGGTACCATGATCTGCATTAATGAAAAGTTATTGGGATAGAAAGCAAATCTCTGCTTCCCTCAGGTATTTTCTTTAGCTAAGAATAATCAAATGGAAATTGCCTAGCCATTTTGAAGCCAATGAGACTTGCAAACACACTGAAATTTAACCGTATGTTTTCAGGAAGAGATGGGAGCAGGAAGGATGCTGACATCCAGAGAGAAAGGCAATCAATAAATCAATTTCATTTGCAGGTACACAAGTAAGGAAAGAGCAATTTGAAAAACACAGAGTTGTTTTAAGGTGTGAGTCAATTGCAGCTCCCATTACAGTATGGGTATCAGAGCTATGCTGCAGAGAGAGCTGCATTATTTAAATGCATATTCCTTCCTTTTGCTTCAGTCCCCGACCAGTTCAGACATATGGTTTGCAGAATGTCTGTAACTGTCTCATTTTTGGCACTTCAAGCACAGGAAGCAATATGTTATTTGTATATTCTGGTAGGGACTAATACAATGCAAAGCCCACTGAAGCAGTTCAACTTTGGATCATACCGTTCAATTCTCTCCTGACCAGTCTGCATTGTTTCCTGAAAAGGCATTGCTTAGATTTTTTGGTAAAGGTAGTTTGACAGCTGCTCTACTAGTTATTATTAAAGTTTTTTCTGCATTTCCACTGCTTCTGTGTTAGGCTCCAGACCTGGTCTCAGTGAAGACAACTGGAATCTTTCCATTGCTTCATGACAAACGGTTTAGATAGAAAACCAAGCCTGCCCTCTGGGATGAGAAGTCCATTGCATGACTTCCAACCAGAGAGGCTCCAGTGTGCATGAGGACTCCTGGCTATGCCACCACACCCTAGTTTCTCAGTGCTTGTAGGAAAGCCACAGATTTGCTGTGTCAGCATGTTAGGTAGCACAGAATCACAGAATCACAGAAATTAGGGGCTGGAAGGGACCTAGAAGATCATCTAGTCCAACCCCCCTGCAAAGACTCTGATTCACTGTCAACAAAGTTTATGTGCCATTTCTAATTACATTCTATTCTAATATGGCTTAAATTACTGTCATTTAATCACAATTTTATTTTTACTCTCTTTACTTCTCAGCTTTCTAAAAATTATGAGATCAGAGAATACAATACTAAGTATTAAAACTCACTCCTTTTAAGCAGTGCACATGGTCATTCATTTTCCCTTTATAAAAGGACACTTCTTTTCAGTTCTGTCTTCCAAGATCTGCAGTAAGGCCTTTTCTTTTAGGAAGAAAACAGGTTAATAAATAATACAAAGTCTGAGGTTTATTGGCCTTTTTTGTCATTCACCTCCAGTGGGAATTATAGCAAGGAACAGTTGCCCTTGTTAACCTGCAAACATTTTTCACTCAGTTAGGTCATTGCCTCTGGCTCAAGGGTCCAATTTTCCTTTCATTCATTAAGCACATTGGGAAGCAGAGTTCCTAACCCTTTCCAGTCTAAATGTGGAACAATCACATCCCCTCACAATCAAGTGCCAATGTGCTGGGACCTTTACGTTTCACTGTGATCTCTCACTGACGCAAGTTTTTAACAATTGAAGGATATTAAGTCAAAAAGTTGTTTTCTAATTGGAGGAGCTCAGGGGATTTCAAATAATGAACTCTTATAAACTGGAAGCTGGTACATGTGCCTTTCCAATTATTTTTGTTTAGAATCAGGCAAGAGGGCACTGCTAATCTCAGAAAGCAGATTCCAGAAGTTGTGCTAGAAATTAGGGCCACGAAGCACAGGAGTTGAGCACAAACCATTATTGCTTTGGGAGGTGAAATGACACAGTTGCACATGTAATTTCACCCGGTGGTGTAATAGCTAAAGAACAATGTAATTTCATTTTTCAGAAGTGTATTTGGTATAGCTAAATCACTTAGTCCTTTTGGAGTATTCATAAAGAAAGGAGAACAACAAAAGGCTTTGCTACAGAGTCTCTGGATGCAGAGGTGGATGAATGCTGGATGCAGGCTGGTAATTAAGAGCTAAATATTTGAGTTCCATATAAGTAGTCTTCTCTATCCACATCACTGGCTGTGCCACAATATAATAAAAATCTTATCTCTGTAATAAGTTAGAAGCAGTGGTTAAAAAGGGCCAACTCTGTAAGATAAGCATAAAAATCACTAATTCTTTACAGCAGAATAATTGGAGATTTTATGGAGTACTTTTAGATGGGAATGAAAGTGAAACCTTTGTAAATTGACCAAAAAAGGCTTTGGGATGTGGCAAAGGGGAAGACATCTGAGTGAAAGAAATGTGGAATAGGGGAAGAAGAGCTTGAGTTTCACATCTTCATCTGATTTCTAGTCCTCTTAAGTGGTCAGGAAAAAGTACAGGAAGGATTTCTCAGAAGTTGTGTGTAATTATTTCATGGCATAGTGTGGAGGGGTAAACTGGAAAAGAAATGCAGTTAGGACATGAGATAAACACAGTCTGAACCAGATTTTTGGCAACGAAGGCTGAAGGGAAAGGGATGAGGACTGAAGATTCAGCACAGGGAAACAATACCCAAGGGTCTGGATGTGTGGGATGCATGTCAATAGCAACCCAGTTGCAGTTGGAGGAACAGAAATGTTGACATTAACATGGACTTTAACAGAAAAAAAAAAGTCTTCATGGTCAGAGGTTGGCAGAAGAAAAGCTGCTGTGGATTTCCATCTTGAAAATACTGAGCTTATTGTGGTCTGGATAAAGATTCCCAGAAAAGTTAGCAGTGGAAGTAGGATATTGTTCAGTGGGGAGAGATGCAAAGGGAAATTTGGGAATTACGTCTTGGCCAATTGTTGAAGAAATTGGAATTCAGTCAAATTTTCAGGGAGGTTCCTGAAGAGAGGGAAAAACAAAACTGGTGCTTTTCAAAAACAGGCACATCCAGCTTCCTTGTACAATTTAATGTGTCAAATGTCAGCATTTTGTTATTTCCACGAAAGGAGGGAAGAAACATGTTTTGTTTGAACCATACAACTGCCTACATGCAGACAGCAGCAGTGAAGGGTTCAGACAGAAATGTGCAGATTAATATTTTGGGGTCTTTCCTGATAAGTTACCAGTGCAGGAGGAGAGTTTAGGACTTTCTTAGACTATCAGAGGCTCAGAACTAAGTTAGGCAGGAGACTGGTCAGCAAGATATGAAGTCCTCAAAATGGACAAGCAATTTTTAATTTCAGTTTGGATTTATCAAAATTAAATTCTTATTTATATGCATAAGTAGATTTAATTATATATGCAGAGAGAGATTGATAGAGACCCACATCAGTATAGTTATAGAGATCCAATCCCACCTGTCAATGCTGTGCCAGATACAGCTGGATTCTGTGTTCTCCTTGCCAACTGTGTTTGCATCCAGCCCAGCAGAAGCATCCCCAGGCAAACAGAGACCCAGGAGGAGGTGGAGGATCCTCACTCACTCCCTCACTCCCTGTCCCAGAAGGTGGAGGGCAGGCAGACTTCCCTACAAGCTGGAGCTTCCTAAGTCTTCCAGCTACTACCAACTCCACAACTTCACTTTCCCCTTCCCCCCCTGTTGTTTTTTTTTCTTAACCAAACATGAAAGACTTTTCCATACTGGAATGAAAACAAAGCTGCTCAAATTTGTGTGTGTGTGTGGCAGATTTATGCTGGAGGAATTCAACTGTCTCTCACATGGTGGCTGTTACCCACAGAGCCTGAGACATCAGATGTTCAAATGATTGCTCTGATGGAAAGAATAGTTCTCTTTTATTCTCCATCTCTGAAGACACTTAAGACCCCCCTGGATCTGTTCCTGGGTGACTCGGTCTAGGTGCCCCTGCTCAGGCAGGGGGGTTGGACTGGATGATCTTCTAGCTCCCTTCCAGCCCCTAATATCTGTGATTCTGTGATTCTGTAATAGTTCTTCATCCACACAACACAAAAAGCTGAGTGGGACCTACCTCCTTTCTCCAACCTAGACCTCAGATATTTTTCTATTACCCTCAAAAGCAACTGACCCAACCTGATAGAGTTCTAAAAGCTTCCATAGTTATAAAAGCCTGTACTCTGTGAAAACTACAGTGCAGTGAAGCTCTTGTGACTCCTCAGAGCTATCTGGAGTGTTTGAAAGACACCGTGAGGCTAGTGCCATTTTCTAAAGTGCTCCTTCTGAGCCTGGGCTTCATTTAAAGCTGTCTGAAGACAAGCATGTTAGTAAGAGAACGTCTAGATTTAGCTCTGCATGAATAAAATTAAATGTAGGAATACCCAAATACTCTGTGAAATGGGATTGCTGCTTTCTGCCCAGCTCTAGTAATAGCTACAGGTGTTAGTGGCAGCTAGAGGATGAGCAGAATGACACAGAAACAGTGATGTTATTGTCAGCCCTCAGCCCCAAACCTGCAATGCTGCTGCTGCAGATGACACTGTTTTCCATGTCAGCAGTTACTATAAATTTACTGCAAGTCTGAGGCTACTTGGTGGTGTTCCTAAAAGCCCAGCTTCTGGAATCTTGCAAAGACATGTGAATTTAAGTGCAATTTTCCCGTTTAAAAGAGATTTAGGTTTGTATTGGCTGTAGGGAAAAGTTTAAATTATGAGTCATAATGCTCAATCATCACGGAGCAGATGGAAAGACCCTTCAGGTTTTTAGTGTTCATGAATTTTAAAGCAGTTTGATGAATGTCTGGAGCCCAATTCATAATATTAGAGTGCTCAGGTTTGGCAATACTTTATTTTTTCTTTGCCCACACACAAACTGATGCAAACAAGTAATGATAATTTAAAAAAGGCTGAATACATCTAGTTAAAAAGTTCTGCCAAACCTTTGTTTGCTGACAAGAGAAGCACTTTGGAAAAGCCTGAAAAGCACTAAAAATCTGTCAGCTTTAAAAAAAATAAAAATAAAAAAAATCCAAGTTGCACCTCTGTATTCCAGGCCACACAGAGAGAAATAATTTCTGAAATGGAGGTTACATGGGAAAGAATGTCTTCATATACATTTCTTAAAGCACTGAAATCCAAAAGCAGTGGACTTCTGGAGTCAGTGGTGGAAGACAAACTTTATTTCTTTGAGTGTACATGGTATGAACTACACATTGTACTGGTCTGTTCAGGAAGAAACACTTGTAGGTTAACTTCTTGATCGCATTGAGAAATTATTTAAGGAACACTGTAAAAGCTGTTTACACTTTCCATGTCTTATACATAAATATTTGTTTATGGAGCAACCGTGTGGTGCTTTGCCTTTGTCAGCAACTGGAAATTGTTACCAGCAATAACATTCAGGGTTATAAATGCCATAACCCCTATCTGACTCCATGCAGTACTTTCCAAGAAACTGCAAAGTGAGAACTCTGGCATGGGCTTCAAGGAAAACTTCTGCTGAGATACACAAAAGTGTTCAGTGAGAAACTTAAGTGTTTTCCATGCTCCCCATTTCCACAGCCATGCAGGGGACACTCTGGCTTTCCACAAAGGTGTGTTTGCAATGTCAGTCAGCCAGAAGTGTGGACCCCATCCTAAAATCAGATTTAACCCCTAACATGCAATAATATATATAATCTCACATCGTTCTTCTCTGTCGTGCAGTTCAAACCTTTCCCTTCACTGAGGCCCTGAGGCCCTGAGGCTCTGTAGGCACTACTGCCATGACTGACTAACCCTGAATTTTATCCTCCCCCTATATTTTCATGTTTGATTCTCAGTTCACTGAGTTTGAGTATTTAATTCCAATTAATGCATGTCACCAGAAAGACTGAACTGTGTGCTGGAGACATGTCAGCAATCAGTTCAAAGATTTAAGGGTAAGCAGGAATGGAGCACAGTCAGAAAAATTCCTCTCATATTCCAGATAACAATATCTGGATACACAAATATCTGGCCACAGCCTAACAGAGAGGCCTAATGAATTAGCATTTTTGTGTAGTTTTGTATCTAACTGGTATAGAGACACCTCATGGAGCAAGGTGACCTCAGGAGGGTGTTCTGGGCACAGTAAGACTCTGCCATCCTCCTTCAGTGAGCACAATTCCCAAATTCCAAAAGTTAGTCAAGAGAAATTAATGCAGTATTTGGCTCACTGTTAGCCTGCTATGCTTAGCAATCTCTAGCACAGAACAATACCCAATGGGTTTTGTGGATTCAGCTTTCTACATATCTATTTATTTCCTTCATGCAGAAAAGGACAAAAAAAAGAAGAAAACATTCAGGCATGGGAAAGTAAGTTCGGCAGGAAATAAGTCTGTATTCACATTTGTTATCCCAAAGAAAAGTACGTTTGAAAAAATATATATACATATTTTAAATGCTGAATATTTTAGCTTAATTTTAATTAGTATTTATTCAGAGTCCTACGGGAAAGAAGAATGAATGCTGTGTAACATATCTGATGTTGGAAAGCCCTGAATATCCTCAAACAGACTCTGATTAAAGTTAGGAGCTGGGAACATGGGAACAAAAGGTCCTGTTCTATATTTTTTAAGTGTAATCTAGGCAACAATTTTATAATAGTTAAGTAAAGCATTAGGGAATCTGTATCATTTAAGAATTCCTAGGAGAAGAATCCTGTGCAAAGAATTATGTTTAAGTCTGGAAGAGATGAACCTCATTTACTTCAAGGGATTTTGTGTGTGGTCAGTATGCTTAAAGTCATCTTTTATACCAATTTTCTTGTAAGATTTTTCTAGTTCACATCTACAATCACAGTAGTAGTAGTCTGATGAAGTCCTCATAAATAAATTAAAAAGAAAATGATGGATTAAGTAAGTAGATATGAGACTAAAAGAAAAATAATCACAGCTGTTAGACTCACCTATATTTGTTATTCCTTTATTAGTAGGTGGTTCTCAGTTCCTTATTAGTAGGTGCATCAAGTTGACAAATGACAAACAATTCATGCTTTTCCTCTCCACCATAAAATTCCCCCAAACACTTATCACTCTAGTGTCAGAAATCCCACCTGCTGGCCCCTGGCATCAAAGAAAAGGTGAAGCAATGCTTCAGAGTCACTGCCTCCCTATCTTATGAAGGTTTTCCTTGTAAAGAGTTGTCTTCAACAGTGTCACCCCTATTGCCAAACTCCTCCTGTTATTAAAACCTTACCTGCAACAGCACATGCCACATTCCTCTTAAGAATATTGCTGTTGTCCCTCAAAATCCCAGTTTAATTTATGCTGCAGCACGTGGGAGGGCTGTGGGTTGGAGAAGCAGTATCACACGGTGGAGATCTGGCTTGAATTTCCAGAATTCAGTCTGGTGTCTAAAGTCAGGTGCTGACAATGGACAAAACAGTCTCTGTTCTCTTTGCACAACACAAAGTGTGCAAAGGGATGAAATACTATGACCTGATCCTAATAAAGCAGAGTGCTCTGCACACACATTGCAAACACATCGTTGTATTTGAGCAGACTACACCGTGGATTTTCTGATATATCACTATATATATCTGAAAAGAAAGACAGCTCCAGTGAGGACCTGCTTTATTAACCCATGGCAGTGCTGACAAACTATTGCTAAAACACTCTGTTTGGTTCTAGACTAATGGCTTAGTTGGATTTTTTTTTCTGTTATGGGTTTGTCAGTCAGAGGGTGGTACTATGAAGTTCAAATTATTTCCTTAAACACTTTTAAGTTTTAATAATTTTTGGTGAGTAGGAAACTATTTGATACATATTTACATGAAAACTGACTTCAGCTTTGAAAACATAATTATCAGTCTACAGGCTTGTTCTCCAAACCCTTATCAGAGTGCAAGGGTAGAGATAGTGAGCTTGGTTTTTTTACTACTCAAAATTAAGCTCTCCACCTAGTTCTGGATAAGTGGGAGAGAATAATTTTGCAAATGCAATTTCCTTCAAGGAAGAAAAGAACTAAAGCAGTTCTAAATCTCTATGTATGACCCACCAAACTCTAACTTTGATTAACCATTATGGTGGCTGTCAGATATTTTCAGTGTTTTAGAGAAGATGAATCCTTCATTTACCCATCAGTAATGGGACCAGTGCTTCTTAACATCATCTGCAGTGCCATGGACAGTGGGACTGAAGCACCCTCAGCAGGTTTGATGATGACACCAAGCTCTGAGCTGAGCTGTACCAAAAAAATCATGTGGCCAGCATGTCAAGGGAGGTGATTCTCCCCCTCTGCTCTCATGAGACCTCGTGTGGAGTATTGTGCCCAGCTCTGGTGCCTTCATCATAACAAAGGCATGGTTCTGATGGAGCAGGTCCAGAGAAGGGCCATGGAGAGGGTCAGGAGGATGCAGCACCTTGCCTGTGAGGACAGGAGGAGAGAGTTGAGGTCATGTAGACTAAAGAAGGCTCTGGGGAGACCTTATAGCTGCTTTCCAGTATTTAACAGGGGCCTACAGGAGACAAGGGAGGGACTCCCAGGGAGTGCAGTGCTAGGACACACAAGGGGTAACAGCTTCAAACTGAAAGAGGGGAGATTTAGATCAGATATTGAGAAGGATTTCTTTCCTGTGAAGGCCACGAGACACTGGAATGTGTTACCCAGAGAAGTTGTGGTTGCTCCATTCCTTGAAGAGTTCAGGGCCAAACTGGATGGAGCTCTGAGGAAGCTGCTCTAGAGGGGGGTGTCCCTGCACATGGCAGGGGAACTGGAACTAACTGAGCTTCAAGGCCCCTTCCAACCCAAACCCTTCCAGGACTCTGAACTCACTCCCCGTGAGCCTGCTAAGTGAACAGCAAAATCAGCTTTACCTTGTCCTGGACAGGATGTTTCATTAACTCCAACCTTCCACATATTACCTGAAGCCACCTAGAATGCACAAAACCAAACCCACAAATGCCTACCTGTATTACCTTAAGGAGCAATTAGAATGTGAATTCACACAAACTGTAGATTCACCAGCTTTTCCAGTATCAGCTGCTTCAGCATTCCTCAAAAAATTTTTTTATTGCTTTGATTCAAATCATTCCAAGGGTCTGCCTTTTTCCTATCCTATTTCCCTTTCCACCAGCTGTTAGCTACCTTTGATCTGGGAACATAAGTTGATAGACTAGGTTGCTGTGTTCTTTTTTCCTCTCTCCCAGTACCAGAGGGGTCAGCCATCCACATGCTTTTACTCTTTACATGCTCAAAGATAAATAGCCATCATTTCTGACAGTCTCTCCTTGTGTTATCTTTCAGCTCTTCAACAATAGCTAAAACATTTTTATTTGTATTTTTATTTGTATTTGTATTTTTATTTTTA